>JAJEJO010046948.1:0-31514 GCA_020662805.1 Glaucomys volans
TCTTGAAACTCTAGCCAGAGCAATTAGACAGACCAAAGAAATTAGAGGAATACGAATAGGAAAAGAAGAGATCAAACTATCCCTATTTGCTGATGACATGATTCTCTATCTAGAAGATCCTAAGAATTCCACCAGAAAACTACTGGACCTCATTAATGAATTTAGCAATGTAGCAGGATATAAAATTAATGCTCATAAATCTAATGCATTTTTATTTGTAAGTGATGCATCCTCTGAGAGAGAAATTAGGAAAACTACCCCATTCACACTAACCTCAAAAAAAATAAAATACTTGGGAATCAATCTAACAAAAGATGTGAAAGACCTCTACACTGAGAACTACAGAACGCTAAAGAAAGAAGTTAAAGAGCATCTGAGAAGATGGAAAGACCTCCCATGTTCTTGGATAGGCAGAATTAATATTGTCAAAATGGCCATACTTCCAAAAATGCTATACAAATTCAATGCAATTCCAATTAAAATCCCAATGATGGACCTTATAGAAATAGAGCAAGCAATCATGAAATTCATATGGAGGAATAAGAGACCCAGAATTGCTAAAGCAATCCTTAGCAAGAAGAGCGAAGCAGGGGGTTTCACAATACCAGACCTCCAACTATACTACAGAGCAATAGTGACAAAAACAGCATGGTATTGGTACCAAAATAGGCAGGTAGATCAATGGTACAGAATAGAGGACACAGAGACAAACCCAAATAAGTACAGGTATCTCATACTTGACAAAGGAGGCAAAAACATGCAATGGAGAAAAGACAGCCTCTTCAACAAATGGTGCTGGGAAAACTGGAAATCCATATGCAGCAAAATGAAACTAAACCCATATCTCTCACCCTGTACAAAACTCAACTCAAAGTGGATCAAGGACCTAGAAATCAGACCAGAGACTCTGCACCTAATAGAAAAGAAAATAGGTCCAAATCTTCATCATGTTGGCCTAGGACCAGATTTCCTTAACATGACTCCCAAAGCGCAAGAAATAAAAGCAGGAATCAATGATTGGGATAGAGTCAAACTAAAAAGCTTTTTCTCAGCAAAGGAAACAATCAGCAATGTGAAGAGAGAGCCTTCAGAGTGGGAGAAAATCTTTGCCACACACACTTCGGACAGAGCACTAATCTCCAGAATCTACCAAGTACTCAAAAATCTTTACACCACGAACACCAATAACCCAATCAATAAATGGGCCAAGGAAATGAACAGACACTTTACAGAGGAAGATCTACAAGCAATCAACAGATTTATGAAAAAATGTTCAACATCACTCGTTATAAGAGAAATGCAAATCAAAACCACCTTAAGATTTCATCTTACCCCAATTAGAATGTCTTTTATCAAGAACACAGGCAACAACAGGTGTTGGCGAGGATGTGGGGAAAAGGGTACACTCATACATTGCTGGTGGGAGTGCAAGTTGGTGCAGCCACTCTGGAAAGCAGTGTGGAGATTCCTTAGAAAACTTGGAATGGATCCACCATTTGACCCTGCTATCCCACTCCTTGGCTTATACCCAAAGGACTTAAAATCAGATTGCCTCAGTGATGCAGCCACATCAATGTTCATAGCTGCTCAATTCACAATAGCTAGATTATGGAATCAACCTAGATGCCCTTCAGTAGATGAATGGATAAAGAAACTGTGGTATATATACACAATGGAATATTACTCAGCCATAAAGAAGAATAAAATTATGGTATTTGTAGGTAAATGGATGATGTTGGAAACTCTTATGCTAGGTGAGATCAGCCAATCCCAAAAATCCAAAAGCCGAATGGTCTCTCTGATATATGAATGATGATGCATAATGTGGGGGGGAAAGATGGCAAGAATGGAGGAAAGATAGCTAGCATAGAGGGAAGGGAGGGGTGGGGGTGGGTGGGGGATAAAATTAATAACAGAATGTGTGACAGATACCATTGCCCTGTGTACATGCATGAATGCACAGATGGTGTGACTCTACCTTGTGTACAAACAGTGAAACAATAGCTGTACTCCATTTGTGTTCAATGAATCAATAAGTAAATAAAAGAATAAAAAAAAATATATATATATATATTATTAACAAAAAAAAAAAAAAAGAAAAAAAAAAAAAAAAAAAAAAAAAAGCTTATAAAAAAAAAATAAAAAAAAAAAATAATCCGACTACTGGCTTTTATTTGAGCTAATTTGATAGGAAAAAATTTAAAAAATAATGCTTGATAATCAAATTTCTTCATTGGATAAAAGAATAGTGATTTTCATCCTGAAGTATTTATAACCTACAATATTACAGATTTGTTTTATTAGTTCGGCTTTTCGAAATAAAATAGTTTGTTGTTAAATATATTGTTGTTAAAATAAAAATCCCTTTCTCCTCAGTCTACTTCTCAACCTTTCATTGTCCTGAATGCTGAAACTACTAAGTCTCTTCTGTATGTCCTATTTTGGTCTCTCTTTTACCAGAACTTGGCCTTGCTCTTACTGTACCTATTAAGTGGTTCAGAGCCCTGCCTTAGATATTTCTTATGGACTCCATGCTTCTGTACATTCTGACATCCCTCTTTAAGGAAAAATATTTTCCTCATGATTTCTAGATATTGCACCTTGTAAAACTTTAGTCCATTGTTATTTTATCTATTAAAACACTCATGAAGCGATCTTAGAGTTTATATGTTACCCTCTAACTTGTACTTTTCTATGCATATATCCTCTTTAATCAACTGGAATCTAGGGCAAAAGCTCCCCTTTTTTTTAGAGAGCAGAGATAATTTGAACACCCAAACTCTCAAACACACAAACTGGTTTTATCTTGCAGAAAGTAACTGAACAAGGTTCATTTAATCTTGAGATATGCCAGTCCCTGACTATGCAAACATATGTATTCATAACTTTCATTCTTTATGGAAACCCTGAAATAGGGCCCTAACATTTTCTCTTATTTCTCCAGCTCCAGAAATGAATGTAAGCTGTTTCCTGCTATAATTAATTTAATATTATTAAATTATCATACTATTTATATGTATATTTCAATTTTTTATTTAATATTTGTTTTGAAATTTAATTTTCCCATTGAACTTTAAAATTCTCCATTTAAAAAATAATATAATTTCAGCAAACGATTTCTCCTCTAACTACATTTCAAAAACTGCTTTTAAATAAATGTTATCCAAAAGAGAATAATTTTGGTACTTACATATTGGAGGAATTCAAAGAATTGTAGAAAATGAGTAATCAATATGCCAGACTTTTATACTCCTAGTTTTATGCTTTTTAAAATTTCATACCATGGGAAATTCATGGAACACAGAATGTCCACTTCCTTTGAAATGTCTTTTTTAAGCATCAGAGAAAACATTTCTCATAATCATATAAATTTTGATAAATATATTGTGAGTGTATTATACAAGCAAAAAGCCTTAAGTGATTAATATTTTTCCTAGTATTATTCTTTCCAAAGGATTTTTATTTGCAGAAAAAAATTAAACTTGGATAATTATGATGAACCTCCACCAAATATCAATGAAACAAGATAAAACAAACCAGTGACAACCCTTACTTTTTACAGTTGGCAATCTTGCTAAGTTTTAACTGTATTTTTCTATTAGGTCAAAGGGATCTAATTGTAAACTTTAGGTATTTCAAATGCAGGGAATTTAATACAGATATTGGTGGTCGAAAGAACCAAGAGAGTGAATGGAGGAATCTTAGGATTAATTATAGCAAGAAACAGCTTACATTCATTTCTGGAGCTGGAGAAATAAGAGAAAATGTTAGGGCCCTATTTCAGGGTTTTGAGTGATCCTACATACTTCAGTTTCCCCAGGGCCAATTTTTTGCCTTAGGTCCAATTTGTGTCAAAGATGAATCTTAGCACTATTTGATGTTGTTCAAATGTTTTAGTATGATAGAACTCTTAGAACACAGTAGGAGCCAGATACAGTTGTGACGTTGGGGTGAGGAGTGGGCTATGTTAGATGAATGCCTGATCAAGAGTTCTCCATGAGAAGAACATTCTCAGAGTTTGAGGGATTGTTTTGTCCTTATGCCTAGGTTTGGTCAGAGTCAGTAACCAGATATTTCTTTCACAAGGGAATCTAAGCTAGTCTTTTAAAGGTAAATTTTGTCTTTAAGATTCATTTGAGTTTCATCTTTGATGATGTGGTTTGGTCTCCTGGAAATACCCAGGCTAGGTTTGGAAATCCCAAGGGTAGTTTGCTTCAGACTGCAAAGTAACATCGTGTCAGCTCTGAGACATGTCTGAGTGGGCATTATGTCTGTAGGTTTGTCATTATTCTGTCATGTCTACAATGGTGTTTTGCATGGGGGTATGTTTGGCTAGTTTGGGATCTCAGAGGGAGTCATTCTGAGGCTAGTGCTCAGACCCATGGAGGGCTGGGCACTTCATTATTGCTTTTCAGACCGCTGAGATAGCTGAAGTTGTTATATTAGCCAGACTGCTTAGAAAAGGGCAGAAAGAAGCTGGAGCCTGGGATTAGTAAGCAGATCCCCCTTTCCCTCCTCCCATCTTTCAGTTATTTGCCAATGCCCCCATAGTTAGATTCTAAGAGGAAGTCTATTAAAAAGGTTTTTGGATATGTGGTCTGCAGACTCCCCAGTTTCATATCATGAAGCAGAGTGGAGTGAGGGAATGATTGAGAGGCATATATAAATAACCGACATATAATCATTAGGTATAGATGATATGTAAATAGCTAATAAATATACTTTAAAACATAATCTGGCTCTCCTGATGTATCGAGTCCTGAAGTTCTAACAAGTTAGTTTTCTGTACAGAAATTTTCATTATGTGGTTCTTAACTAGTTTTTCATTATACACTTCCACTTTAACATTAACCTTATCCAGGCCACATTTTCCTCATGATCAACTATATCTAGCTAACAAGCGTATTAATATGGTATCAACCATATTAGATATCATTAGAAGACAAATTATTAACAGGGACAATTTTAAAATAATATTCAAATAATTTTTAAAAATGTAAAGATTTGTATTCATCACAGAATAATATTTTCCCATTTTCTGAACTCAGGAAATAAAAATGGATTGTTTTAGTTATCATCCAGACAAAAATTTGAGTACCTTTTAGGTCCAATTTTATGCACAAATGTTTACATGATTTCTAAATTAACTTGTCTTTAAAAGAAACTATGTAATCTCTGTAGTAGTAATATTTGAAGTACTTCTCTGAAAAAAGTTAAAAATTTAAAAATGTGAAATAACCATTTCCACTAATTTAAAGGATCAAATAAGTTGTTTATTTTTGCTGAGGAGTTGTTCAAATTATAAAGTGTCTCTCATCCTATTGCCTTCAAAAAATCACTGTGCTGATGCATTATTCATATCAAGCACATTTCAACAGATTAGCAGTTTAAGTAAAAATAAAATAGATTTTTATAAATACACCAAACAGTTTGATTACACTTCTGGAAAAAACTCATCAACATTATGGATTATGAGATTTTGCTGCCATCTTCTGATGAAAATACTTTTTGAAGAAAGCAATATTTAGAAAATATTCAAAGTAAACTCTAAGAACATATTTTATTTGTGTTTGGGAATGGGGTGCCAAATGACCACAGGGAAAGAAGCTATTATGTTAGTGACATACAGGTAACTGCCTTACTTCTCCATTTTCTCAGACATCTTACTACCATGGCATCTGATACTTATTTTTTGGTCATTTTATAAAAAGAGATTCAATGTTCCCTATGATTAACTGGAATGAAAGTAATTGGAAATATTTATTTGTGTTCTCTTTTGAATTGTTAAATTTAAGAACTGTGACAAAAGGACCCTTAGTTTTACCTCCCTGCAGAAGTTGTCAGTGGAATTTTAATCTTTCTTGAAGATCATTAAGTATATTAAACATGAATACAGTGGCCTTCTGTTGATTGATTGTTTTGGGGGGTGGCCTCTCCTGAAACAAAATATTTCTAAAATTCTTTCTTTTTCTTTTTAAATATATAAATTTATATTTAAATCTATAAACACTACATTTTGCAGTTGCAGGTTGATGTAAGAAAGTTCATTTGCCACAGCAGAGTTGAGACATGAAACATTGGATCAAATGATCACAAGCTTCCAGTTCCTAAACTTACTTCTATGTTTGACTAGTTGGTGTCTACGTAGTACCCAAACTATCGAGTGGAACTAAATGTAAAGCTCATCATAGATGTGGCCAGTTCCTATTTTAGGTAGCTTATTTTCTTTGTCAGCTTTTCTACTATCTCTTCTTCTAATTGTGTCCTATAATCTTCTCAAATCTCCCATTAGATAGTGAATATTGCTTTAGAAAGTATCTGATATGCTAATTTAAATTTAATTGTGAAAGAGAAGATTCACTGATAGTGTCTCGAGATGTGTTTTCATTATTTTTCTCATTTTAAAAAGTTACCTCTAATTGGAGGTATTAGTGGCCTATTCAAATTACGCATGTAGCACACTCCTGTCAGCCTAAGGAAAGTGAAACTGCACCAAGATTGTAGTCTAATATATAGTGCATCTTTGTTTAAAGAATGAAAAGGTTTTGCTATAGAAATATCACAAAAAGCACATTATTTTGGCTGATGGACCTTCTAAAAAGGCCTCTGGGCATGGTGAGTAGAGCTGCAGGTCTTTATATAATGCTTAAACTGCAAAACTATATACTTTGAATCTGACTAATGCAGGATTCTGAGGTTTGTCTTAGGTTTCTGGGTTAAGTGATTCTTTGGGTGGATCTATGGTTTATCTGTCTGAAATTTCTTCTCAGCCCACTAGAGAATAGGTCGAGGTGAGAAAGCATCAGGACTCTCTCCTAGTCAACTTCTGGACTCCCTTTACCTTCTCTTTCTTGGCAGTTTCAGCATCTTTCTCTTGTGTATTCACTACCTAAAATATGCCCATTGTTACGTACCCTTCCTAGTCTGTTCAGTACTCCAGACTGAAATGGACCCCTACCTTCTTGAATACTACATTTTCATGGATCCCATTCATCTCAGAGCCAAAGTAAACAGAACCCAACTTGCGAGCTTTTTTCCATGTTTTTTCCTTCGGCAACAGCCTCAATGTTTAAGAATGGTGCCATTATCCATCTAGAAAATTCTGAGTTATCTTTGCTCCTTTACCTTTTCCCTCCCAAAACACACATTAATCTCCATCTCTACTGCACTTTCTCTTGTATTCCACACTTGTTTCTCAAGATAACTAAGACTTCAGTGTTCTGAGTCTCTCCTGCAGCCTCTGCGCATTACCATTGTATTCTCCTCACTTCTTTCCCTCTCTCTCTCTCTCCTCACTTTTGTTACAGGATCTCTTAAACACAGAGGTCTGGTCACTTGATTCCTCTGCTCAGAATCTTTCCAAGATTTTCTGTTGCTTGGAGCATGAATAACTAGGCCCCCTGTACACTCCCACTCTTCACAATTGATCCTCTGAGGGTCACAACTCCATTCTTTGACTTTTATGCTAGGTTTCCTTCATTTCCATGAAAGTGCCATAGTCTTACTTGAGGACCTGCCAATGCACAATCTAACCACAGCACCCTAACCTTGCATGTCATTTGTGGCTCTTTATTCTTTACTTGTCCTGCCAACTCTTCACCCCAAATTTATACTCCCCTAGTATTGTTATTGTCTTTTTTTCTTCCTGTCTTCAATACTTAAAGTTATTTGTTTATTGTGGCTCCCTAGAGAGATTAGGAACACTGTGGGAGATGGAAATGTGTCTGCCATATTCATTACAATATCTCAAATATCTGACATTGTGTCTTATATATATCATAGACATTCAATAAATATGAATTGATTATTACATTCATTCATTTATTTATTCTATATATATTCACAACACACACATATATATGTATAATGGATATACATGAGTGTGCACACACACACACACTATGAACAAGGCAATATGCTAATATGTTTGTGAACATGCTAACATAATTTAAAGAAAGTACAGGTTGAATTCAGCACAATTTGAAGACAAACTGTTCCAGAGGTAGAATAGAAGAAATAAAAAATAGGTATAGAAGAGACATAAAGGAAAACAAGAAAATAAAACTTTAATTCAGAAGTTCTGCATACTTTTCCAGGCCTGTCACTCCTTAAGCTAATCTGTCTTGCAGAACTGCTAATATCAAATGTTTGCCAAATCTGTAAATCTACCTGTGCATTATTAATTAACTCCCAAACAATAGATCAAAAAGAGATATGATATTTTAAGAAAGTTTTAATTTAGTGGACTTTTCAGCACTATCTGCCAATCTGATAATAAATACCACATCAGCCTGAGGATCCAGAGACTGACCAGACTTTCAGAAAAGGTCATGACGTCATTCGTACCTATTTTCCCATACCAACCACTCGCCAAGTTTCCATTAAAAGAAGAGCTCAGAACCTCCAAAATATGTCTCTCATATTTTGAGAGACATCCCTTGAATGTGTATGTGTATTTCTTGCTTTATTCCAAGAAGTGTCTCTTTCTTGAGATCACTCTTATTCTCCCAGACTAAATCTGTCTATGCTCTGGCTAGTGCTGAAATTTTTTTCCATCACATAAGCCATGTTCCCCCTGGTCCGGAGTCAAGTCTCCCCTGCTCTCTGGGAACTCGTTAAAACTCCCTTAGAGTCATCTCTTCTCCCATGACAATGAGACCACATTTTATCTATTATTTTTGGTGATCATACTAAAATACATATCATTGTCATATGAGTGTTTTGACTATTTCGAATTTCATAGGTTTGTGGTCATTTTTGTTGGTCAAAGATACCAAATCCAGGGGAATGCAGCATTACCACTGAGGCAGACAGCAACCAGAATTGGGGGCAAAATGGCTAATAAACTCTGGGCCCTTCATTCATAATCTGTTGTTAAAAGATTCTTACTACTCCCCTGCTTGTACAATGTGTATAATGTACCTTTTTGCCCTCCTATTCTTGATAAAATCAACCACAAATGACAAGTGAATGAAGGGCAAGACCAAGAGATACCCTTCAGGAAGACAGACAGTCCTTAAAGATATTATCATAAAATTGTCAGTTTCCTGTTCCAGCCACTTGGTAAAAGACTGAATCATTCTTTTATTCATAGACAATATTTTACCTTTCTCTCAATCAGACCTGTCCCCTTCAGCTAAAGGTGAAGCCCCTCTTCCCTTTTTTTCCCAATTAAATATTTACTTGTAAATTCCTGCTCAGTTGACTTTGAGTACTTTTTTATTGACACTGAGTCAAAAGTTCCCATCTCTAGTACATATTTTAAAACTACGGTCAACATCATTAGATCAAATGAAGAATGAAAGCATTCCCCCTAAAAACTGGAACAAAGCAGGGATGCCCTCTTTCACCACTTCTATTCAATATCATCCTTAAAACTCTAGCCAGAGCAATTAGACAGACCAAAAAAATTAAAGGAATATGAATAGGAAAAGAACTCAAACTATCACTATTTGCTGATGACGTGATTCTATATTTAGAGGAGCCAAAACATTCCACCAGAAAACTTCTAGAACTCATAAGTTAATTTGGAAAAGTAGCAGGATATAAGATCAACACTCATAAATCTAATGCATTTCCATTCATAAGTGATGAATCCTCTGAAATAGAAATTAGGAAAACTACACCATTCACAATAGCCTCAAAAAAATAAAATATTTGGGAATCAATCTAACAAAAGAGGTGAGAGACTGCTACAATGAAAACTACAGAACACTATAGAAAGAAATTAAAGAAAACCTGGGAAGATGGAGAGATCTCCAAAGTTCTTAGATAGGGAGATATGCAGAATTAATATTGTTAAAATGGGGACATTCCTTAACATTGTAAAGGCTATCTATGCTAAGCCCACAGCTAACATCATTCTAAATGGAGAAAAATTGAAAACATTGCCCCTGAGAACTGGAACAAGGCAGGGATGCCCTCTTTTGCCACTACTATTCAACATTGTTCGTGAAACTCTAGCCAGAGTAATTAGACAGACCAAAGAAATTAGAGGAATACAAATTGGAAAAAAAGAGCTCAAACTATCCCTATTTGCTGATGACATGATTCTCTATTTAGAAGACCCTAAGAATTCCACCAGAAAACTTCTGGAACTCATAAATGAGTTCAGTATAGTAGCAGGATATAAAATTAATGCTCATAAATCTAGTGCATTTTTATTCAAAAGTGATGCATCCTCTGAGAGAGAAATCAGGAAAACTACCCCATTCACAATAACCTCAAAAAAATAAAATTATTGGGAATCAATCTAACAAAAGAAGTGAAAGACCTCTAAAATGAGAACTACGGAACACTAAAGAAAGAAGTTAAAGAGCATCTGAGAAGATGGAAAGATCTCCCATGTTCTTGGATAGGCAGAATTAATATTGTCAAAATGGCCATACTACCAAAAGCGCTATATAAATTCAAGGCAATTCCAATTAAGATCCCAATGATGGACCTCATAGAAATAGAGCAAACAATCATGAAATTCATTTGGAGGAATAGGAGACCCAGAAAAGCTAAAGCAATCCTTAGCAAGAAGAGCGAAGCAGGGGGTTTCACAATACCAGACCTTCGACTATACTACAGAGCAATAGTAACAAAAACAGCATGGTATTGGCACCAAAATAGACAGGTAGATCAATGGTACAGAATAGAGGACACAGAGGCAAACCCACATAAATACAGGTATCTCATACTTGACAAAGGAGCCAAAAACATACAATGGAAAAAAGACAGCCTCTTCAACAAATGGTGCTGGGAAAATTGGAAATCCATATGCAGCAAAATGAAACTAAATCCATATCTCTCACCTTGTACAAAACTCAATTCAAAATGGATCAAGGACCTAGAAATTAGACCAGAGACTCTGCACCTAATAGAAGAGAAAATAGGTCCAAATCTTCATCACGTTGGCCTAGGACCAGATTTCCTTAACATGACTCCCAAAGTGCAAGAAATAAAAGCAGGAATCAATGATTGGGATAGAGTCAAACTAAAAATCTTTTTCTCGGCGAAGGAAACAATCAGCAATGTGAAGAGAGAGCCTTCAGAGTGGGAGAAAATCTTTGCCACACATGCTTCAGAATGAGCACTAATCTCCAGAATCTACAAAGTACTCAAAAATCTTTACACCAAGAATACTAATAACCCAATCAATAAATGTGGGCCAAGGAAATGAACAGACACTTTACAGAGGAAGATCTAAAAGCAATCAACAGATTTATGAAAAAATGTTCAACATCCCTTGTTATAAGAAAAATGCAAATCAAAACCACCTTAAGATTTCATCTTACCCCAACTAGAATGTCTTTTATTAAGAATACAGGCAACAACAGGTATTGGCGAGGATGTGGGGAAAAGGGTATACTCGTACATTGCTGGTGGGAGTGCAAGTTGGTGCAGCCACTCTGGAAAGCAGTGTGGAAGTTCCTTAGAAAACTTGGAATGGATCCACCATTTGACCCTGCTATCCCACTCCTTGGCCTATACCCAAAGGACTTAAAATCAGATTGCCTCAGTGATGCAGCCACATCAATGTTCATAGCTGCTCAATTCACAATAGCTAGATTATGGAACCAACCTAGATGCCCTTCAGTAGATGAATGGATAAAGAAACTGTGGTATATATACACAATGGAATATTACTCAGCCATAAAGAAGAATAAAATTATGGCATTTGTAGGTAAATGGATGATGTTGGAGACTGTTATGCTAAGTGAGATTAGCCAATCCCCAAAATCCAAGGGCCGAATGATCTCTCTGATAAGTGAATGATGATGCATAAAGAGGGGTGGAAGGGTGGCAAGAATGGAGGAAGGATAGATAGCATAGAGGGAAGGAAAGGGTAGGGTCGGGGTTGGGGGTTAAGAATAATAACAGTATGTGTGACAAACATCATTGCCCTGTGTACATGTATGAATGCACAGATGGGGTGACTCTACTTTGTGTACAACCAGAAAAACAATTGCTGTACTCCATTTGTGTTCAATGAATCAAAAAATTAAATAAAAAAAAATTGCCATACTACGAAAAGCACTATATGAATTCAATGCAATTCCAAGTAAAATCTCAATGACGTACATTCATTTATTTCATTCAATTTCAAAATATAACAATGTTTCTTACTAACAATATATGCTTTTACAAATTTATGCTTAAGCTAAATTATCTATCATGTTTAAACACTTTTGCGTAATTTTGTTTAATTAGCAAGCAATTTCTTTTTAAATGTTAAAACATTGCTGTATTGATAAAATGGACTTAGTTAATCAACACAAATATTTTTCTGGATATCTTTTAAGTATCACCTTCACCTTTTATTCTCTCTATATTTTGTTTGACCATTGAGCATGTATTATGACAACTTTTATTTTTTTCTCTAGGTATTCTGTTTACCAAATTATCTATGGAGTGACTGAAATATCAGATATATTTGTTTGCTATTAATAAAAGTAACAAGGTAATAAATGCATTGCATGGCTTGGAGAATGGCTAAAGGTTTCCTTACACTAATAAAAATGTTAAGCTGCTTAGATCAATTTATAACCAGAAATTACACACAAAAGTAATGAGATATCTATTAAATTAAGAAAACTCTTGATAGTGCAAATTAGCAAACCATCCACACTTCAGTAATGAGCTTTGCAAAATTAGACTAAAATTCAAATGATAGAAATGGCAGGATATCTACAATATCCTGTGATTACAGCTGAAATATGTTTCTTTGGGAAATCTATTACCAGTAGATTAAATTTTCTAATGTTTACTTATTATAATAACTTGTTCAAACATTTGAAAATGAGTCTGAGTCCTCAACAGATAATGATAAACTTATGCAAATCAATCGTATCATATAATCTTGCAGATTGCATTGTTCATTAAGAACTAAAAGCTTTAAACATATCAATGTTCACACAGTGGCACCACTCTGCAAAGAAGATAGTTTACAAAAAGTCTTAAATATATCAATACATATAACCAAACAACCATATTTGCCCATGTATTTCTTATCTGCATAAATTGATCTGATTTTGATGTTACTCTGAGGAAATACACATGGCAAAGTTGCTGTGATCTTAATCTCATTAGCAAAAAGTGTTAGGCTTTTATTGTTACTTTTTGAATTATGTACTCAGCAGTATCAGCAAAATTCCAAATTGATTATAGATTTTGATTATTATTATTATTTTATCTCCTACTAAGAACAAAAATCATTGCATTGTTTATCTTTGTTTCTCCAAATGCCTTCAGAAAATATGTGACATAATGTGGACAACAAAGAAGTGATGTGTTGAAAGATCTTGCTGTTCTATGTGTGGTTCATAGGATGGCAGTATTAGCATCATCTAGGCACAAATAAATAATATTTATCTCAAAACCATTCCAGGTATAGTAAATCAGAATCTAAATTTCACCGAAATCATAAAATCACTTATGTCCCCTTAAAATTCAAAAGTGATTGGTATGAAAGATAATATGTAATTTAAAGATAGCAACTTGAAACCTGACTTTGCCACTTACTGTATCCATAGCCCTTAAGTCCATAAAGATCTTTGAATTTTATTTATCTGCAAAATGAGATGAGTTGAAATGCTTTAACAAAAATCTAAATAATGATGAATATCTGACAGCTTATAAATATCTGTGTATTTGTACATTGTGCTCTAAAAATTTACCATAATAGATATTAATTTATAGTCAATGTTTTACATGTTTTTGCTTCAATATTGGAATATTTATTCTAAAAACATTTACTATTTACATAGTCAAATATAGCTTTTGTGGCTATTATAATTTTCAAAACTTTCTAACTTGAATGTAATAAATATATTTGTTATTTTTCTCCCAGTAATAATGTTCTCCTCATAATTGGATTATTTTCAATATTTTAAGTGGACTTACAGAACAATTTAGAAAGCATAAGTTTCTATTCCTATGAATTCACCAATGTGAACGAATCCTGTAGCCATCAGCTGGGCTAAGGAATGGACACTTGCAGCACCCAGGGACCCCATTCCCTGACTGTATCTTTCCAACTGTCATTCCATCCTTCTTATCCAATAGAGACAACTAACTACTGTAAGAACCACTGATTAATTTTACTTCTTTTGAAACTTCACATAAGTGAAATAAAACACGCAATCTTTTATATTATGCTCTTTTATGTACAACCAATGTAAGACATTCATAAGAATTCATACATGTATATTACCCTCAGTTATCTCATTTAACATTTTCTTTCTGATTGTTTCCAATTTACAGCTATTTTAATAGTTCCACAAATACTTTCTGTACATTAAATTTTGGTACAAATGTGCATTGAGTGTCACCTAGAAATGCAATAGTTGTTTTCTAAAGAATGCATTTATTCCAAAGTTGTTGTAGCCTTCCCTAAAGCACTAGTGAGAATTTTGGTTGCTCTATAGCTCCTCCACCACTAAGTGTTATCTTTTTCATTTTATTCTTTCTAATGAAAGAGTGTAGCAAAATATTAGGGTTATGATTTGCATTTCCAAGTTGACTAATAAATTCATTTTCAGTATGAAATGAATGTGACATTTATTTATTTATTTAGATATCTTCTCTGTCTATTCAAATTTCTGCCTATATATAAACATTCAATACATATACATCATATAAATATATATATAAATGTATATTTATATATACAACAAAGAGTATACAACACACCATATCTTTTCATTGTATATCACTCTAAATAGAATAAGAGGATAGGCAGAAAGGACAATGAAGGACAGACATTAGGTATAGGCATTGAGAAAAATCCAGGGGTCATAAAACTGAAACTTCCAGGAAACTTGTAGAAACAGCAAACGTTTGGGGATTGAGGCTGGAATGTTTAACCTTCCCAAGATGTAGATAATTAAACTCTTTTGCGGGAACTACTATTTAAGATAATGGGGAATCTTAATTAAAGTAGAGGAGCTTCAGAAAAGTGGGGCATGGTATCTCAAAACCTTTTCCAAGAATAGTTAATTATAACCTTTCAAAAGACATCACTGCTTCCAGATACTATTGTCATTGTCTCTTGTAGCCAGGTCACCAGGACCCTCCTTACCACCGAAACTATGTCACAACTGCCCACTTACCCTGGCAACCAGAGCATCAAGACTGTCACAAAATTTGCTAAGGGCTAACTAAAGGCTAATAAAGGAAGGGGAAGGAATGTTGAGGCAAGAACAAGAACTCATTTTCCTTAAAATTCTAACTCTGTGCCCACCACACTGCCCTCTTACCAAGGTGGTCTGTGCAGTTTCTGTGCTGTGCAATATCCTGACTTGTCATGTCTCTATTAAACTTTTGCTTGCTAGTATGTATCGCTCTCAAATTCTTTCCAGCAGAATCAAAAGAACAAGTACCTGAGGACCACCATGACTGCCTTGGCTCCATCATGAGTCTTTGTCTTATAACACTTGATGAACAAAAGCCTTGATTTTAGTGTAGTCCTAAATAATATCAGTGTGTGTGTGTGTGTGTGTGTGTGTGTCTTATGTAAGAATTTCATGGCTAAATACCAAGAAGATATCTTCATTTCATATTTCTAAATCTCTGCAGTTTAGTCTGCCACATACAGATCCACAATCCAACCAGAACTGATATTTGTATACGATAGACAATTTATATTCATGACACATTTAAAAATATGTTTATTAAGATGACCCAGAATCCTTTTTATTTATGTCCTTTCCCAACTAATCTATTTTGATATCTTGGTCACATTTGTGTCTAAAAATGAAGATTTCTGCACAGTACACTCTTCCATTTGTGTATTAGACTATTCTTGTGCCAATATCACACTTTCTTTAATTACTATAGCTTTAAAACAAATCTTGTTTCCTGATAAAGTAAATCCTTCTAATTTGCTCTTCTCCAAGAGTATCTTGGCTGTTATTCCCTCATAAATTACAAAATTGGCTTTTAAACTTTTGAAAAGGATCTGCAAATATTTTGTAGAATGAGTTTGGAAAATGTAACTGGATCTTTTGATTTTTGAATGTGAAGTATTTCTGCATTTCCTTAGTCCTTTCAGTAGATTTTACAATAATGTTATACTTTCCTTATAAAAGTTTTACAGATATATATTATTTTTATTATTATTTAACTTTTGTTACATTTAAAATGTTATTTTATGCTCAGTCATTTTTCATTTTATATTGAACATCCTAATATTCCTTATAAAACTTGATAATCTATATATGGAGTATCTTGATTGTTGTCTATTTTATAAAATAATACACAATAGATACAATAATTATAGAATTTATTATTTTGTCAGGGCTGTCATAACTATGTGCCACAAACTGGGTGAATAATATGACAGAAATATAGTTTCTTATACTTCTGTAAGACAACAAGAAATGTACTTTCTTACATCTGGATGCTATCAATCCAAGACCATAGTTTTAGGAAGTTTGGGTCATTTTGAGGACTGTGAAAGAAGACTGTTCCAGTCCAGTCTTCTCGGCTGGACTGTTCAAATGGCGTTCTCTCCATCTTCACATGACTTTCTTCTATACAGTCAATGTTCAAATTTCCTTTTTTTTTTATAAGAATACCAGTCATATTGAATTAAGATCCACTTGAATTGCCTCACTTAACTTAATATTCTCTGTGAACAGCCTATCTCCAAATATTATCAAATTCTAATGCACAAGGTGTTGAAATTTCAACATAGAAAATTTAGGTGGAGTAAGAAGACAATTTTTTCCATAACACAGAGCTTTTCTTTTCTAATTATGCATTTATATTCATTTCTTGTTGCATTGTCCTAATTACAGTGCTCCATAGAAATGGTAAAAAGATCACTACATTTTTATTAGCAGCCTGAGGGTACAACCTATCAACTTTTCACCATCATATTTATTATGTACCATAAGTTTCCACAAGGCATGAAGTTACAGTTTATTAGTTTGTGAAAGATTCTTCTATCTCTAGACTGATTAAAAGCATTGATAATCAATAAAAATTAAAACTAAATAATCTTCATTTACTGTGTTTTTTCTTGATATTTTAAATAACAGGATGATTTACAATTTAAAAATATATCAAATGATCCTACATTTTTTTAAATAGGCACAATTCTATTGCTCTTTATTTCTTTTAAATATTTTGTTGAGTTTGGTTTAAAAATACCGTGGTGGAGATATTTACTCTGTGTAACTCACATGTGATTGACTCATGTCAGTGTTGATATGTCATTTTCTAGGAAATTAATCTCACCTAAATTGTCAAATGTATGGGTAGAACACTGCTTGCAATATATTTATAATGTCTTCTTGTCACTGTTGTATTTGTTCTTTGGTTCCTACTCATTTGCTGAGTAATCTAGATGTATGTTTATCAATTTTAATCATGTTATGAGAATCAACTTTATATTTTATTGACTTTTACTTCATATTTTTGGTTAATATTTCATTATTCCTGCCCTTAACTTCTTTTTATTTTGGTACCGTGGATTGAACTCAGGGACACTGGACCACTGAACCACATCCACAGCCCTATTTTATATTTTATTTAGAGACAGGGTCTCACTGAGTTGCTTAGCACTTTGACATTGCTGAGGATGGGTTTGAATTCTTGATTCTCCTGCCTCAGCCTCCTGAGCTGCTGGGATTATAGGTGTGTACCACCAAGCCCAGCTATATTCTCTTTGTGTCATATTTATATTTTTCATTTTTCTACTTTCTTTGGCTGGATGCATAGGTAACTGATACTTGTTTTTGTTTATTTACTTTGTTCCAATTTCTGTTTGTTTGCTTATTTGAGGAAAACAGCTTCAACTTTATTTGTGAAAGTTCTTATTACTTGCTATTTTGAGGTTTCTTTTCATGTATTTGCTTTTGCTTTCTTTCCCTTGCCACCACCACCCAGTCCTATCCCCATAACTTTGAAAAAAAAATATTATGCTGCATACTTGGTATCATTGTAATTTTTTTTTTTATTTTTGGCTTTATGCCATTATCAGTTTGGGAAAATGTTGCTTCTGCCCCTTAATTTTTTTTAATCCCATTCTTATGGATTTCAACTTATATTTTAGAAATTTTTACTTCATCCCTATGACTTTTATGTTTGGTTCTAAATATAGAAATTTGTGTCATTTCTTTATTTATCTATTTACTTCCCATCATGCATGATTATGTATTTTCTCCTATCTTATTTTCCAGTTTGAAAATCCAGTTCTCATTTTGGTCTAATCTATTAAATCCACACATTTATAGTTCTTAATATCCAGAATTATATTTTAAATTCCAAAATTTTCTCTTTCTCTTCATTTTTTCAATTTTCTGTAGAAATTAATAGTTTTATTTTTTTATTTCTCTGATTAAAAAATCATAACAGTAATATAGAAAGTGTGGTTTGATGTCATTATTATTTTTACCCATAAAGTAGCCTATTTCTAATACCACTTTTTGGAAAGGTTGATGATATTTGAGTTTAAGACTTGCTGTAAAGCAACAATATCAAGATAGTATGGTTATTGGTAAAAGGCAAGTCACATCAGTTGAACAGAATAGAGAAACCAGAAATAGCTACACAAAATCATATTCAGCTTATGTTTGACAAGGAAGCAACAGCAATATAATGGGGGAAATAGTCATTTTTAAAAATGGTGCTGGACAATTGGATATTCTCATGGGAAACAAAATATTAATCTAGACACAGGTGTTACATGAGGGATACAAATTTATTCAATATTGATTATTGGCCCTACATGTAAAATGTAAACTATAAAACTCTTAGGATAAAACCAAAATGTCTCTGGGTATGGTGATGATATTTTAGATACAACATCAAAGAAATTCATGGTCCATGAAAGAAAAAACTGTAAACTGTACTTTATTAAAATTAAAAATCTCTGCTCTACAAAAGATAATGTCAAGAAACTAAAGAACAAACCACAGTGAGAAATTATTTGCAATAGATATATCTGGTAAAGGTGTCTTATACAACATACACAAAGAATAGTTAGCAATCAGCAAGAAGAAAATAAACAATTCAATTAAAAATGAGTGAAGATTTGAACAGAATGGTTAGCAAGGAGGATATAAAGATGGCAACCTGGTATGTGAAAAGATGTTCAACACCTTCTGTCATTTGGGATTTGAATCTTAAAATGAGAGAGACAGACAAACATACTACAACACACCTGTTAGAATAGACAAAACCCAAAACCCTGACAACTTCAAATGTTGATGAGGCTGTAGAACAATAGACATTTTCATTCATTGCTGGTGGTAGAGTTATTTTGGAAGACAATTTGAAAGCTTCTCATATTTCATAATCCAGCAAACTGAAAACTTATGTTCACTACGAGAGTTTCTCACAAAATGTTACAATAGCTTATTTGTGATTCTCAAAGCTTGAAAGAAACCAAGATGTTCTTCCATAGGTAAATGAATAAACTGTGGAACCTCCAGACAATGAAATACTATTTAACACTAAAAGGAAATGTGGTTATCAAGCCATGGAAGGCCTTGACAAAATTTAAATACCAATTACTCTCTTAAAAATTCAATCAGAAAGGACCAATGTGAGGATGTGTTTGATGTGTCAACTTGAATGGACCATGGGTGCTCAGATTAAATACATTTTTGGACATGATTGTGAGAAAGCTTCCGAATGGGAGTAGAATTTGAATCAATAGACTGAGTAAGATGTCCTCCCTAATGTGATTGGAAAGCATTTGATCCATGGAGGGCCTGAATAGGACAAAAGGTGAAAATGGAGGAATATGTCCCTTTTATCCTGACTCACTACTTGAGCTGAGACATCTCATCTCAATTTCTCATGGCCTCAGAGTAGAATTTATTTGATCAGTGGCCCTGGTTCTCAGACCTTGGAACTGGAAATGAAATACATAACTGACTTCCCTGAATTTCCAACTCGCATAAAACAGGTTGTGGGATTTGTTGGCCCTCTGATAATGTGAGCGAGGGGAATAAGAAGTACCATAATCGTCCTTCTGCAAAGGCTGCAGCTCAGTAGTAGAGCACTTGTATGGCACACACAAGACCCTGGGTTCAATTCCCAGCACATCAAAAAGAAAATAAATGATCCAATTGTGAGAACCCAAATTCTTCACCATGTATTCATCTTTATATCTCTGTATCTATTGGAATGCTATTCGTTCTGTTTCTCTATATAATCCTAATACAACTACATAGTACATTTCTCCAACTATATAATGTTCTGGAAAATGTGAAATTGTGAACATAGTAAAAATATCATTGGCCATCAGAAGTTTCATAAAAGGGACATATAAATAGGTAAAGCATGGAAGAATGTTTTGGGCAATAAAATCATATTGCTTTGTAATTTAATGGTGGAAACATGTAACTATGCCTTTGTCAAAACTCTTAAAATGTGCAACACTAAGAGTTAACTCCTAAACTGTGAACCTTTGGGTGATAATAAAGTGTCACTGTAGTTATTACTCATGGGTTATTAACAAATTTATCACCCTGGTGCAAGATGTCCACACCAGAGAAATCTGTACATTTGTAGGGAAAGAAGGTATGCAGGGACTCTGTACTTTCTATTCAATTTTGGTATGAACATGAAACTGCTGTAAAACAAAAATGTTTATTAATTAAAAATATCAACTAAGTGCTAATGCAAGAAGCTCATGTGTTTTTGCTTGAGATTAAAAGAATAAAAACACGAAAATATTAAAATACATCAGAGCAATAAACAACAATTAAAACAATAGAAGTAAGCACACTCTTCCACTGCTGTCTAACACAACAAAATTACTGATATTGTTTTATGGAAACAAATGAGAGGATCAATTACTTAAAGAGTAAATTAAGGTTATTATTTTTTGTAGACTGTGGTTATTAATTCAAAACCTTACATTTAAGAGAAGAATACAATGAATTTATCAAAAATAAAATGGTTTCTAAATTTAATAATATTTCATTACATAGTTAATTACCAATTCTAGTAAAAGAATCATGCTAGGAAGCATGTAGCCATTAACATAAAAGTGAATTTGTAAAATATCTAAGTAGAAAACTTTTTTAAAACTGCTATACAATTCATAGAAAATATTTAAAATAGAGAAACATTTAAAACAGAATTAACATTATGTTAATTATATCTAATAATCTTTTCATTAATATTCTATTTTGATTTTTTTAAGAGTTCCTACATAACATATGCCACATGGAATAATACATATCTGTATAAAAGTTAATCAGTCTTAAGGAATTAAGTAAAAAATACAAGGAAGAAAAAGGAATTTATTAACTACATACAATAAAAACTAAAAATTTTGTGATATTGTCACAAAAACAAATACACCAAGGGAAGTCACAAAAACCTCAGCTAAGTTACAAAACTATATGTGCAAGAAGGAAAAATAGGTGATACATGTAACAGAAACAATTATTGGAAAGAGGATAGATTATTTAACAAGTTTTATGAGGAAAAATGGAAGTAATTAAAACCTGCTAATTCATAGTGCATTCATAGGTGAATCATAAAAGAAATCACAACTTAAATGCAAGATAAATCTAAATTTAATAATATTAATTTTTTAAAGTAAGATTTTTGTATGAAATAACAACCAAAAGAATTTCTTAAAAATTGAAACAACTTCTTAGAAAAAAATATAATTTAAAATAACATCAAATTTAAACATCTCTTTCAATAAATGATATTATGGACAAAGTTGCAAACAGTATACTTTACAGAAATTTCTAAATTTCTAAAACTTGAAATTTTTTAGAAAACAAGGGTTTTCTACAAAGCAATAAACATAAAATAAGAATTTTCAGTTGCCATATATAGGCAGATATACACAAATGCTAGATATGGAAGAGAGAATCCAGAGATTAAAAGAAATACTGAAGAAATGCCCCAACCTTCAAAATTCAGGGTGAAGCAAATTAAATCAATGATTTGTCTTATACTTATTAAATTGTCAACAATTGAAAAAAACTGATTATTTAAAATATTTATCACAGGATTTATTGTTTGTTGGTGAGGAATTGGAGATAGCTTACCTGAATTTCTATCACTGCGTAGGCAAAACGTGGTAGGTTCATACCACAGATTGCCGTGCAGTAATTAACTGTCACGTGGGATTTAAGCGGCTGCACAGGGAAGAAGCAAGGACACCTGGCAATCTACTGCAAGCCGACTGAAGCAATTAGATGCAAATGAATAAGACCTGCAGACCCTTACTTCCAACTGGCCCACCGATTCCTGGGCAGGACCTCTAGCCTATTCCCACCCTTTAAAACCCTGGGCAGCCAGAGTCACGTGCAATTTCTCCGGTTTTTCCACCCCAACTTTTACCTTGGAGGGCTGGGAATGTTGCCCAGGAGTGCAAACTCCAATAAAGTTTGGTTTGGCTACTTTTGTCTGACTCAGGTTTGGCCACCCGCGCTGGAGAGCTTACATTCCAACCACAGTGAGCTTACAGTTAGGAGTAAACAATGAGCTACACATAGCAGCTCAAAGTATCTGTAAATTACAGTGTTGAGTAAGAAAGAAAGAAAAATAGAATTTATATATTCATATAGTTGTACAATATATAGATTATTGCATATAAATTTATATAAATTGAAATAGAAAATGCAAATCAATACACATTTAAAGAGAACATTTTTTAGCAAATATATGTATTGGAATGATTGTCTACATAAAACCATCAAGAAACCATGTGCAAATGTCATAATCTCAGAAATGTGATAAAACCAACATTTTGCATTGAACACTCACAAACTAGCTTACTAACTTACAGAACGAAATATTTATGTTTCTAATATTGAATCCACAAAGATTTTTGAATTTCTAAAAATTCAAAGCTGTTATTCCAAAATTCAAGCTGTTATTTAAAATATGATTACTATATGTCACGTACTATTAAAAAGCTTAGTGGTGTCCAAGCAGGGTCAAAGTATTTCTCACTCCATCTCTTTTCTCAAAAACTTCCGTTATTGTAGCTTTTCATTCAGTAGAAGCTAAATTGTTTTGGAAGATAGAACTAAACTTTCTTCTTGTGTTTGCAAAACTATTAGAGCTGAACTCATAAAATACAAAAGTTAAGAAGACTTAAACCAATAGTCAATAGCTAAATAGAGAAAACTTATCAGTTCTTATAGTACTTATAGTTGAAAAACACCAAAAGTGAGGATATATTGTTTTAGGATCCCAAGTTCACAAATAAATAGCTATTTCTTGTTTTCTGCCAGTAGTAGAATCAAATACTATTTTATCTCCAGTACCACCTGAGGCTACATATTTGGTAGTTTTGATTTATTTAACTATGCCTTTATATACAGAGAGTAAAAACAAACAATTGTGTTTCAGATGTTTACTCTGGAATCCTTCTAAATTTCCAAACTCTAAAATAAACCTCTAAGGACCATAAATTTCCCAGAGATTATGTTTACATCCAACATGCTGGTACAGTTTGGCAAGTCCTAAGAAGGGGGTGATGTGAAAACATTAATCTATCGATCTGGTAAAGTTTTCAATGCTCTCCCTCATCTTTGTGAGAATCTTTGGAGATCAGTAGTTTTCCACAGCCTTCCTATTGATCCAGAGACAAAATACTCCCCATCTGGCAATAACAAGAGTAATTAAACAAATTTCTGAGCAAATATGCTTTCTACCTGTTCATTTTCTCTCTTACTCATTTCTATTTTATCATTTTAATATCTTAAACCTAGCTAAAAGATTTTTATTACCCAAAAAAGAGAAAATTTATCTCTATACCCTTGGTCTAAGAACTCTTTGTGTTCACAAAATTTTTATTAGAAAGGACTACAAAAATCTGGATTTAACATTGCATATTTGTGGTTCATATAATAAAAACAAATAGGAAAAAATCATATAGGATATACCATTGTTCATGTCAATTCAGGCTTTCAATGAACCCTTTCCAGAGCCCGATTTTTCCTGATAGCAGAATTAGTCCAACTGAAGAGTACATATTGATTATCTGAGGGAAAGTTCATATTTTTAAGAACTGATTTTACAAAAATGTGAGTTCTTAACTTTAGTATAAACTTTATTTTAAATGGTCAAAGAATTACAAAAAAAGTATGCTGAAATGTATCCTAAGGGGATTGTGAGTGTTTTCAGTTTTCTCTTAAGATATAGAAACCTAGAAGGAAGATTGTTCTCATTTTTAAAATAAACAAACAGTGGATGCTCAATAAAATCACAGCTTTTCATGAACACACCACAGCATCAAGGTCATGGGGTAATCAAGTAACTTGAAATCTAGGAAAACTATAAGTATCTACATGGAGAGATGCTAGTGATGAATGTGTTTTCCTGGAGCAGATACAGAATGATGCAGAATCAGGAAAAGAAATCCAGCTGAAAATTTTAGTGGATTATGAAAAAGCATATGTGGATAAGTATGATAGTTGTGAATTGAGGCAAGAACAGAAGCTGTAGACAAAAGGGTAATTACACCGAATCACAGGAGTTTCTGCATGAATGTCATCAAGTGCCCTTGAGAAAGACAGAGACAAAGAGACCTGGGACAACCTCTCTCATGGTGGAAACTGCAGTCAAGAAATGAAGCCTCACTCAGGTTCTTCTCTTTATTTCCTGGGAGTTTCAGGGAAAGTTGTGAAACTCTGGAGAAAAAGTGTCAAAAACAGTTGCTGTCAAAAACTGGTGAAGACTCATTGCAACTAGGCAAAAGTAACAGAAAAACCCCAGGAACACAGCACTTGCCTATGACCAAAACCAGTCTAGACCAACAGAGGCCACCACTAGCTCCTCCCCTAACAGGAAAACATTAAGTAACAACTAACTGCAGTCTGTTCATGAAGAAGAATCAAAATCATTGAGAGAAACCTCTCAATTATTATTAATCGAGAGATTAATAGTAATAAGTTATACCCATAAAAGGGAAAAGAGAAGACCTAAATGGAAAGTGAAGCAGATACTGAGAAAAACATTCTAGTGAGAAAAAGAATAAGAGGCAATGATGCACTGGAAAACAATAACTTCAAAACTAGCTTAACTCTCCTGACTAGATGAACTCAAAGCCAAGTACCAAAGGCAAGTAATAATCTCCATGTACCCTTTTCTAAGCTATGTATCTCAGTCATTACTATTCGATACATGATGTGTAGCTTTCATCTATAAACCAATAAGGCATACCAAGAAGCAACAAAACAAACATACATGCAGACACACACACACACACACACACACACTATCAAAGGGGAAAACTATCAATACAATAAAACTCAGATAATAAAATGCTATACTGAACTATCATCTAGTGATAACATCATTATGCTTGACAAATTTTCTAGTGGGAACATATATGCATACACATATGTATGAATAATTTATCAAAAGGCCATAATTTTGCCATAGAGATAGATATTCTAATGAAATGGAATTGTTTGACAAATCAAATACAGTAACAAAAAAGAATAATGCACTTGAAGGGCTTATCAGGAGACACAATACAGAAAATATAAAAATCAGTGAACTTAAAGTTAGTGGAAATCACCTATTTGTGACACAGGAGGAAAAGGATTTTAAAAAGAGTATTAAAAAGGTGGAAAGAACATGAATTATTCTAATATATTTGTCACTGAAATCACAAATCTTATTAAAGGACTTATTCAAAGGAGAATAGAGGAAATGGAAGAAATGTCTAAAGAAATAACAGCTAAGAATTTTCTAAATAAATGATAGATACCAAACCAGTTTTGAGAACTTAAAAAAAAAAAAATCAAGAAAGCTGAGCATATAACCAACCAATTAACCAAAAACAGCATGCTTAAATTAAAATTTATGCAAACCAGAAAATATAGAGAAAACACTAGACAGGCAGGTACAAACCACAATTTCATAGAGAGAAACAAAGGTAAAAAATTACAGCTGACTTCTTTCTAGAAACTGTATGCTAGAAGACTATGACAGGACCTCTTTCAAGTGCTGAAAGGAAAATACTCTCAATTCAGAATTATATATCCAGTGGAAATATAAAAATAAATCTTTTTTCCAGATAAAAACTGGGACAATCCATTGCCTACGTGGAAAAATATAAAGGACATTCCTCAGAAATGGTTATATGAGAGTAGACAAAATCTTAGAAGTATGAACACAAACAAAGGAAGAGCAGTGTGTCATAAACAGAGAAAATTTTTTTTATTTTCATGATTCTATGGAGATACTT
Organism: Glaucomys volans; assembly: GCA_020662805.1. Lineage (NCBI taxonomy): Eukaryota > Metazoa > Chordata > Mammalia > Rodentia > Sciuridae > Glaucomys > Glaucomys volans. The sequence goes on from JAJEJO010046948.1 coordinate 26,177, forward strand.
ATTATGCTATTCATTACAGTCTTCTACAGAAAGGCTCACTAGGCAGGGTGCGGCAGCACACGCCTGTAATCCCAGCACTTGGGAGGCTGAGGCAGGAGGATTGCAAGTTCAAGCCAGCCTCAGCAACTTAGCAAGGCCCTAAGCAACTCAGTGAGGCCCTAAGCAACTCAGTGAGATCTTTTCTCTAAATAAAATACAAAATAGGGCTGGGGATGTACCTCAGTGGTGGAGTGCCCCTGGGTTCAATCCCCAGTACCAAAAAAGAAAGGCTCACTAATATATCTGCCCCTACATTAACCCAAGACAGTTTTCAATAGTTTGAAAAATGCCTTTAGACAATTCCAGTTGTTAGCTCTAGACTCAGCAGGAGTCATTGGAAGGAACATCTGTTTTTAAATTTCATGAAGATGATAGCTGAAACTTTTAAGATGACCCCTTAAAGGAAATTTGCAAAAAATCTACCAAGGTTATTTGGTATTAGAAGAATGAATTGGCCACTCCATTCAATCAACATCTTGCATTAAACTTAACTATAATTGCCAGTGATGCTTTCAGTCCATGCCTCCTGCTATTTGGATTGAACAGTAGAGTTAATGCTACAAATATCAACGTTACTTTGACTAAATTTAATCATGCAATTATGTCCTGGACAATGTTTCACAATTTTTGGTATGGACTGAATCTCTTCCTTGATGAAGAGTTTTGACTCTGATAGCAGTGGGAAATTCCAAATTATATCTGCACCTACAGGACATACATATTACTGCAGCTATATTTTACAAATACTTGTCACTTACTGATAAGATTCCCTATATGTACCACCTCCAATACTCAAAACAAATAAATACATAAATGCAATTCTGTGACCAAAAAGAAAAACAAACAAACAAAACAAGCAAACAAACAAAGCCCTCAGAAATCCTCATATGGCTTACGCTGTTTCTTTTTAGTTTAACAAAAAGTTCAACTCCTGTAGAGGCTATCAGCTCTTGCCTCATAGGTTAAAAAACAGACCATAAAATACATCTGTAAATATCAACTCCATTTATAGTCTTTATCCTATCACAGTGATATGTAAGACTCAGACAACACACCCTGACATATTGTCTATGAGTGTGCAAATTTTCATCAATATCATTCTAATAATCCTTGCATAACCTAAAATAGAATGTGTTAGCTTTCCATTGCTGAGACAAAAATACCAACTAAGAACTACTTAGAGGAGGAAAAGTTTATTTTGGCTGAGTTTCAAAGGTTCAGCTCATAGTAGGCTCATTCCTTTCTTGGGGCCCAAGATGACTCAGCACATCATAATGGAGAAATACTGCCTTCGTTCCTGGTGACCAGGATGCAGAGACCCAGTAAAGGAGCTGCAGGGAAGATGGAGTCTTTTGGGGCAGTTCCCAGTGACCCATGTCCTTCAGCCACCAGTTAGTTTATTCAAACTAGAATGGACTGGTTAGGTTACAGCGCCTATAATCTAATGATTTTACCTTGGAATATTTTTGCATTAACACAAGAGTGTTTCATGGACATCCCATATCCAAAATACATTCCACACCAGGACCCCCAAACTTATGCTTATGTCACAATGTGAAATGCATTTGGTCCTTCAGCAGAAGTCCTACAGTCTTAAGAGTTTCATCATTGCCTAAAAGTCCTAGTCCAAAGTCTCATGTGAGACACAGGTGAATGGTGTCTGTGAGCCCTTTTAAAAATCAAAGACAAGTTACTTATATCTGTTGTACAATGGCACAGAGCAAATATTCTTATTCCAAAAGGGAGAGAGAGAGATGGACGCATAGAAAGAAGGGATGGGACCAAAACAGGTTTGAAACCAGTTGGGCAACAAGTTATAATGCTCCCCCTCTGGCATCTAGGGTACATGTCAGAAAAATGTTATCTCCCAAGGGCTTGTGCATTCCTATTCCTTTGACCTGACCAGTTTTGGTGCTCCTGGTCTCATTCTTAGCCTAGTTCTCACTACAGTCAGCAGCTTCCCTTCACGTTTGGTCCATGTTACTGGAACCTCTTAATTCCTGAGATCTCTCTTCTAACTTTGTTTTCACCTCACAGCTTCATGCATTGCCCTCTCAGCAGCTGCCTACAGGGATTCTGACACTGCTACATTTTGATTAGCCTTTCAGACCTTTGAAATCTAAGGGGAAGCCTTTTCGACCCACTAACTCTAGCATCCTGCATTCCTCAGAACCCGTGCAATGTGGAAGACAGCAAGTTCTGTTGCTTACAAGAGCAGTAGCTGGGTCTCCTGGTACTATAACTGCAGGGTCCTCTTAGTGCCTAGGCAGCTGAGCGCAATGAAATGAATACTGAGGAAATAGTGTTCTGGGCTCACCTGTGCAAGAAGAGTGTCCCAAAGATCTCTTAAATAAGTTGTCACTTCTATACCATCGAGTCTACAATGGGTGTGGACTTGAAAATTCCAAAGATGTCCTCAAAATGATTTTCCTTTTGTTTCTGCTTAAAGTACATAAATTCTCTTTTGTGGTGGTTCATCATGGCAGAATGGTGGAGCTTTGCTCCATTCATGGTGACCAGGAAGCAGAGAGAGAGAGAAAGAAAGAGAAAGAGGCTGCAGGAAAAATGAACTCTTCTAGCACAGACCTCCATTGACCCACCTCCTCTTGACCCACCTCCTCTAGTCATAGCCCACCTGCCCACAGTTACCACCCAGTTAGTGGATTCAAACTAGGACTTGCCTGATAAGGTAACAACTCTCATAATCTGATCTTTCTAGCTCTGAATAGTTTTGCATTAACATAGGGATTTGGGGTGGGAGGCACTACATATCCAAACCATAATACCTAAATGCCAAGTCTTTAAGAGAGATATCAAAGAAATCTGTCCCTTGAACTTGTGATGGGAAGAACCTTATGGGATAATGATCATCAGACCAGTGAAACATTACACATTCTTGGATTTATGTGTTCTGACAAAAGGCTTCAACCTTTCCAGAAAAAGACAATATTTAAAAGAAGATTTCTAGACAAGACCTTACTTAACTCAAATATGTAAGTTCCTAAAGTAAATCGAATCTACCAAATTCTCATAAAGATTAAAAGGATCAAAGTTATGTATTTTATCCTTCCAGATTTTGTTAAATGCCTAGTTATTTTCTTTCTTTATATCTGCTTCACAGTTTTGAATTGCTACTTGTTACTAAAATGTCTGTCTCTATTCTTATTACAACTTTTAGCATTCTCAGTCATTATTTAGTATGAGTCCCATTTCAAGATAAATTTAGCTATCATTGGGCAAAAATATTCTTTTTTATTTGTAGTTGTCACTTTTTTTTTTCCTCCCCCACCCAATAGCTGCCAAGCTGGCCAGAGATAGCCCCACCCCCTTCCTCCCCTCCCTATAAATACTGGCAACAAACTAAGGGTCTTGGGATCCCTGCACACCGGTCCTCGCTGGCCAGCTGTAATACTGGCTTCGTTTGGCTTTACATGAACAGGTTGGATGATTTTGTCATCGCTGGGTATAACAACTCCACTGAGAAATTACAGGAATACTATCCTTCACCACGACTGTTATTATCACACTGTGAGCTGACCACTCAAAACTAATGGCCTTTATTTTACATGCATGGTAGTGACTACGAATTACTCCGCCCCAGCACCGATCGCACAGGAAGTCCTACCCGGACTCAGCTGTGCCTGAGGACACCACCTTCGCTTGATGCCAGTGGTTTTCTTAACTCTGCTAAAAAATCTCTTCTGAAGTTCAAGTTTTATACACACCAAGACAACTCGCATAGACCCCAGAGGTTGGCAATTGATACAGTTTAGAGAGAAACTGTCCCCCCAAAATTCACAGATTAATACTAAGAGTTTTCAGATGAAAATTTACTACTTTTCCTGGCAGGTGGGCTCTACCCAAGCTGCAGAAATCCACAGCTGAAAATGCTACAGTTTCTAAGGGAAAGCCATGCAGCAGACCCCAACACTCACCCTCCATTTTTTTTATTGCGGATTCCACATCAAGTACGTTCTTTTTTTTTTTTTTTTTTTTTTTTTTTTTTTATTGAACACAATGGAGTACAGCTATTGTTTCACTGGTTGTACACAAAGTAGAGTCACACCATCTGTGCATTCATGCATTTACACAGGGCAATGGTATCTGTCACACACTCTGTTATTAATTTTACCCCCCACCTGCCCCCACCCCTCCCTTCCCTCTATGCTAGCTATCTTTCCTCCATTCTTGCCATCTTTCCCCCCCACATTATGCATCATCATTCATTTATCAGAGAGACCATTTGGCTTTTGGATTTTTGGGATTGGCTGATCTCACTTAGCATAAGAGTTTCCAACATCATCCATTTACCTACAAATGTCATAATTTTATTCTTCCTTATAGCTGAGTAATATTCCATTGTGTATATATACCACAGTTTCTTTATCCATTCAACTACTGAAGGGCATCTAGGTTGATTCCATAATCTAGCTATTGTGAATTGAGCAGCTATGAACATTGATATAGCTGCATCACTGAGGCAATCTGATTTTAAGTCCTTTGGGTATAGGCCAAGGAGTGGGATAGCAGGGTCAAATGGTGGATCCATTCCAAGTTTTCTAAGGAATCTCCACACTGCTTTCCAGAGTGGCTGCACCATCTTGCACTCCCACCAGCAATGTATGAGTGTACCCTTTTCCCCAAATCCTCACCAACACCTGTTGTTGCCTGTGTTCTTGATAAAAGACATTCTAATTGGGGTAAGATGAAATCTTAAGGTGGTTTTGATTTGCTTTTCTCTTATAACAAGTGATGTTGAACATTTTTTCATAAATCTGTTGATTGCTTTTAGATCTTCCTCTGTAAAGTGTCTGTTCATTTCCTTGGCCCATTTATTCATTGGGTTATTGGTGTTCGTGGTGTAAAGATTTTTGAGTACTTGGTAGATTCTGGAGATTAATGCTCTGTCCGAAGTATGTGTGGCAAAGATTTTCTCCCACTCTCTTCACATTGCTGATTGTTTCCTTTGCTGAGAAGAAGCTTTTTAGTTTGACTCTACCCAATCATTTATTCGTACTTTTATTTCTTGCTCTTTGGGAGTCATGTTAAGGAAATCTGATCCTAGGCCAACATGATGAAGATTTGGACCCATTTTCTCTTCTATTAGGTGCAGAATCTCTGGTCTGATTTCTAGGTCCTTGATCCACTTTGAGTTGAGTTTTGTACAGGGTGAGAGATATGGGTTTAGTTTCATTTTGCTGCATATGGATTTCCAGTTTTCCCAGCACCATTTGTTGAAGAGGCTGTCTTTTCTCCATTGCATGTTTTTGCCTCCTTTGTCAAGTATGAGATACCTGTA
>JAJEJO010046948.1:31914-124090 GCA_020662805.1 Glaucomys volans
GCTTTAGCAATTCTGGGTCTCTTATTCCTCCAAATGAATTTCATGATTGCTTGCTCTATTTCTATGAGGTCCATCATTGGGATTTTAATTGGAATTGCATTAAATTTGTATAGCATTTTTGGAAGTATAGCCATTTTGACAATATTAATTCTGCCTATCCAAGAACATGGAAGATCTTTCCATCTTCTCAGATGCTCTTTAACTTCTTTCTTTAGTGTTCTGTAGTTCTCAGTGTAGAGGTCTTTCACATCTTTTGTTAGATTGATTCCCAAGTATTTTATATCCTGCTACTTTGCTGAATTCATTAATGAGTTCCAGAAGTTTTCTGGTGGAATTCTTAGGATCTTCTAGATAGAGAATCATGTCATCAGCAAATAGGGATAGTTTGATCTCTTCTTTGCCTATTCATATTCCTCTAATTTCTTTGGTCTGTCTAATTGCTCTGGCTAGAGTTTCAAGAACAATGTTGAATAGTAGTGGTGAAAGAGGGCATCCCTGCCTTGTTCCAGTTCGCAGGGGGAATGCTTTCAATTTTTCTCCATTTAGAATGATGTTAGCTGTGGGCTTGGCATAAATAGCCTTTAAAATGTTAAGGAATGTCCCCACTATCCCTATTTTTTCTAGTGTTTTGAGCATGAAGGGGTGCTTTATTTTATCAAATGCTTTCTCTGCGTCTATTGAAATAATCATGTGGTTCTTGACCTTAAGTCTGTTGATGTGGTGAATTACATTGATTGATTTCTGGATGTTGAACCAACCTTGCATCTCTGGGATGAAACCCACTTGATCATGGTGCACTATCTTTTTAATATGTTTTTGTATGCGATTCACTAAATTTTGTTAAGAATTTTTGCATCAATGTTCATTAGAGATATGGGTCTGAAATTTTCTTTCCTTGATGTGTCCTTCTCTGGTTTTGGTATCAGGGTGATATTAGCTTCATAGAATGAGTTTGGAAGGGTTCCCTCCTCCTCTGTTTCATGAAATACTTTGAGGAGTATTGGAATAAGCTCTTCTTTGAAGGTCTTGTAGAACTTGGCTGTGAAACCATCTGGTCCTGGACTTTTCTTTGTTGGTAGGCTTTTGTTGACTTCCTCTATTTCATTGCTTGAAATTGATCTATTTATGCTGTGTATGTCCTCCAGATTCAGTTTGGGTCGCTCATATGCCTCTAGGAACCTGTTGATGTCTTCCATGGTTTCTATTTTGTTGGAGTATAAATTTTCAAAGTAGCTTCTTATTATGTTTTATATTTCAATTGTGTCTGTTGTACTATTTCCATTTCCATCACGAATTTTACCAATTTGGAGTTTCTCTCTCCTTCTCTTTGTTAGCATGGCTAAGGGTTTATAAATTTTGTTTATTTTTTCAAAGAACCAAGTTTTTGTTTCGTCAATTTTTTGAATTGTTTCTTTTGTTTCAATTTCATTGATTTCAGCTCTGAGTTTGATTATTTCCTGTCTTCTACTACTTTTGGTGATGATCTGTTCCTCTTTTTCTAGGGCTTTGAGCTGTAATGTGAGGTCATTGAGTTGTTGACTTTTCATTCTTTTATTAAATGCACTCTCTGCTATGAACTTTCTTCTTAGCACTGCTTTCATAGTATCCCAGAGATTTCGATATGTTGTATCTTTATTCTCGTTGACCTCTAAGAATCTTTTCATTTCCCCCCTAATGTCTTTTGTTATCCATGTATCATTTAAAAGCATATTATTTAATCTCCAGGTCTTGGAGTAGTTTCTGTTTCTAACTTTCTCGTTGATGTCTAATTTCATTCCATTATGATCTGATAGTATACAAGGTAGTAGCTCTATGTTTTTGTATTTGTTAAGAGTAGCTTTGTGGCATAACATATGGTCTATTTTAGAGAAGGACCCATGAGCTGCTGAGAAGAAAGTGTATTCGCGTTTTGATGGATGGAATATTCTATATATGTCCGTTAAGTCCAAATTAGCGATTGTGTCATTGAGTCCTATAGTTTCTTTATTCATTTTTTGTTTGGAAGATCTGTCCAATGGTGAGAGAGGAGTGTTAATGTCTCCGAGTATTATTGTGTTTTGGTCTATTTGATTCCTGAAATTGAGAAGGATCTGATTGACATACATGGATGCGCCATTGTTTGGTGCATAAATATTTATGATTGTTATATCCTGTTGATTTATGCTTCCTTTTAGCAATATGAAATGTCCTTCTTTATCCCTTTTGATTATCTTTGGTTTGACGTCTGCTTTGTCTGAAATGAGAATGGAAACCCCAGCTTTTTTACTCAGTCCATGTGCATGGTGTGCTTTTTCCCAACCTTTCACCTTTAGTCTGTGGGCATGTTTTTCTATGAGATGAGTCTCTTGAAGGCAGCATATTGTTGGGTCTTTCTTTTAATCCAGTCTGCCAGTCTATGTCTTTTGATTGATGAGTTTAGGCCATTTACATTCAGGGTTATTATTGAGATATGACTTGTATTTCCTGTCATTTTAGCTTTTTTAGGGTTTTTAGCTTAACTTTGTTTCTCCTTTGATTGACTCTTTCTTTAGGGTAGTTCCTCCCCATGATGACTGAGATTGTTGTTTTTCTTTTCTTCCTCTTCAAATATTTTGTTGAGAATGTTCTGTAGGGCAGGCTTTCTCTTTGTTAATTCTTTAAGCTTTTGTTTATCATGGAAGGATTTTATTTCATCATCAAATCTGAAGGTAAGTTTTGCTGGGTATAAGATTCTTGGTTGGCATCCGTTTTCTTTCAGAGCTTGAAATATGTTGTTCCAGGCCCTTCTTTTAGGGTCTGGCCTGAGAAATCTGCTGATATCCGTATTGGTTTCCCCCCTGTTGGTAATCTGCTGTTTTTCTCTCACAGCCTTTAAAATTCTATCTTTGTTTTGTATGTTAGGCATTTTCATTATAATGTGCCTTGGTGTGGATCTGTTGTAATTCTGTGCATTTGGTGTCCTGTAAGCTTCTTGTAATTGATTTTCCATCTCATTCATCATATTAGGGAAATTTTCTGATAATATTTCCTTGAATAGATTATTCATACCCTTGGTTTGTGTCTCTGCGCCTTCCTCAATCCCGATTACTCTTAAATTTGGTCTTTTCATGATATCCCATATTTCTTGGAGGGTTTGTTCATGATTCCTAACCATCTTCTCTGTTTGTTCGACTTTGTTTTCAAGATTAAGTATTTTGTCTTCATTGTCTGAGGTTCTGTCTTCCAAGTGATCTATTCTGTTAATTATGCTTTCTATTGAGTTTTTAACTTGGTTGATTGTTTCCTTCATTTCCTTGTTTCCTTCAATAATTTCTGTTTGTTTTTTTCTCAGAATTTCTATCTCTTTATTGAAGTAATTTTTTGCTTCCTGCAATTGCTCTATTAGCTGATTATTCATAGCCTGAATCTGCTCTCTCATCACATCATTCTCTTCTCGGATCACTTTAATTATAAACATTCTGAACTCCCTTTCTGTCATTCCTTCTACCATGCTGTCTTTGGGTTCTCTTGATATATCATCTAGGTTTAATTGGGACACTTTCTTCCCGTGTTTTCTCATGGTGCTCATGTATCTTCCCCTCTGTTGCTTGAGGGGTGCTTGATCAAGCGGTGACCCACAAAAGGTGCTGTCCCACTACCTCCAGGTTGGGAATGATCAATGCTTCTGGGCAGAGGCAGCCTTCTGTTAATAGATAATTAGATACAGCAAGGTGGTAGACTCCGGGCCTGGGTGTGGGCCTGGGCACTAGATCAAGTTGGGGTGGTGTCACAGAACTGTGCTCAGTGATGGAGACACTGGGCTTGAGAGCCCAGGCTGACCTGAACTCTTAGCTGGGGGTTCAGGCAGTGGCAGGTGGTTGCTCTCTCCTGGGGACACTGTAAGCTGGCGCCAAAGACCCTAATCTCCCCGCCGGACCACTCCAGGCACCGCTGGCAGCCCCAGGAAGCTGGAAATGGACCCCTCTGCCAGGGAAGCCGTCAAACTCAGAGCAGTTCCAACTCCCCGCCAGTGTCAGCGATCCCAGGGGCTCCGGGCAGACGTCTCCAGGAGCAGCTGTAGGCCCCAGGAAGCTGGAAATGGACCTTCTCCGTCAGTTAAGCCGCCAAAATGGCGTGGATTAGTTCCAACTCCCCGCCAGAGTCCGCGATCCCCGATTTTCCCGGCTGGACATTCCCGGACGCCGCTGGATGTCGCAGGTAACCTGAGATGCTCGGTCTCTGCCTGGAAGGCCGCCGGCTGGTGCCGGAGCCGCGGCCAGTGACTCCAAAGCGCTGCTGGGGACCCGCACTCACTTGTTGGCTGGCGCAGACCCAGGTCGGTGGCTCCGAGGCAGCTGCCGGGCCCGGCACTCCCGGATGGTAGCTGCCTGCGGCGGGGCTGAGCCCAGCCCAGCAGAGTTGGTTCCGGAGCGGTGACTGGGGACCCCTTATATGTGCTTTGAATATAAAATCTCGTTGAGAGTCATATTCCTGCTGTTTGAATCCCAAGCAAGTAGGAATCCACGGAGCAAGTAGGAATGCAGCCTTCCTCTAGCCCGCCATCTTGGAATCTCAAGTACGTTCTTAAATGAGCGAATTTAACAGGATATAGCCAAACTGAAACAAAGCGCCCTCCAACGCAGCACACACCAATAAACCCAGTCACTTCTTTTTTTAATTTTTATTTATTTATTTTAAATTTTAGGTCATTGTACACAAATGGAGTACTACTATCATTTTTCTGGTTGTACACAAAGTAGAATCATACAATTTGCATATTTGTATATACACATAAGGTATAGATGTTTGTCTCATTCTATTATCTTTCCTTCCATGCCCCCTCCCTACCCCTCATTTTCTTCTATACAATCCATCCCTTCTTCATTCTTCCCATGCTCCCCCACCCCCACTATGTGTTATCAACCACTTATAAGAGACATCATTTGACCTTTGGTTTTTTGGGATTGGCTTATTTCGCTTAACATGATCTTCTCCAATTCCATCCATTTACCTGCAAATGTCATAATTTTATTATTATTTATGGCTGAATAATATTCCATTGTGTATATATACCTCAGTTTCTTTATCCATTCATCTATTGAAGGGCATCTAGGTTGGTTCCACAGTCTAGCTATAGTGAATTGGTCTGCTATAAACATTGATGTGGCTTCATCACTGTAGTATACTGATTTTAAATCCTTTGGGGATAGGCCAGGGAGAGGGATAGCTGGTTCAAATGGTGGTTCCATTCTGAGTTTTCCAAGGAATCTCCATACTGCTTTCTAGAGTGGCTGCACCAGTTTGCATCCACACCAGCAATATAAGAGTGTACCTTTTTCCCCACATCCTTGCCAACACCTACTATTGCTTGTATTCTTGATAATAGACATTCTAATTGGGGTGAGATGAATCTTAAGGTAGTTTTGATTTGCATGTCTCTTATTACTAGAGATGTTGAACGTTTTTTCATATATCTGTTGATTGCTTGTAGATCCTCTTCTGTGAAGTGTCTGCTCATTAGCCCATTTATTGATTGGGTTATTTGCATTCTTGGGGTAAAGTTTTCTGAGTTCTTTATATATTCTGGAGATTAGTGCTCTATCTGTCGTGGGTGTGGCAAAGATTTTCTCCCACTCTGTAGGCTCTCTCTTCACATTGATGACTGTTTCCTTTGCTGAGAAAAAGCTTTTTAGTTTGTTTCTATTCCAGTTATTGATTCCTGCTTTTATTTCTTGTACTTTGGGAGTCATGTTAAGGAAGTCTGGTCAAAGGCCGATCTGATGAAGATTTGAACCTACTTTTTATTCTATTAGGTGCAGGGTCTCTGGCCTAATTCCTAGGTCTTTGATCCATTTTGAGTTGAGTTTTGTACAGGGTGAGAGATAGGGGTTTAGTTTCATTTTGCTGCATATGAATTTCCAGTTTTTCCAGCACCATTTGTTGAAGAGGCTCTCTTTTCTCCATTGTATGTTTTTGGCTCCTTTGTCAAGTAGGAGATATCTGTATTTATGTGGGTTTGGCTCTGTGTCCTCTATTCTGTACCATTGATCTATCTGCCTATTTTGGTGCCAATACCATGCTATTTTTGTTACTATTGCTGTTTGTTTGTTTGTTTGTTTGTTTGTTTGTTTGTTTGTTTGAACCGGGGATTGAACTCAGGGACTCTTGGCCACTGAGCCACATCCCCAGCCCTATTTTGTATTTTATTTAGAGACAGGGTCTCACTGAGTTGCTTAGGGCCTTGCTAAGTTGCTGAGGTTGGCTTTGAACTCGCAATCCTCCTGATTCAGCCTCCCAAGTCACTTGGATTACAGGCGTGCACCACCACGCCCGGCTTATTGCTTTGTATTATAGTTGTAGGTCTGGTGTTGTGATACCTCCTGCTTCACTCTTCTTGCTAAGAATTGCTTTAGCAATTCTGGGTCTCTTCTTCTCCACATGAATTTCATGATTGCATGCTCTATTTCTATGTAGTCCATTATTGGAATTTTAATTGGAATTGCATTGAATTTGTATAGCGCTTTTGGTAGGATGGGCATTTTGATGATATTAATTCTGCCTATCCAAGAACATGGGAGATCTTTCCATCTTCTCAGATTTTCTTTATTTCTTTAGTGTTCTGTAGTTCTCATTGTAGAGGTCTTTCACTTCTTTTGTTAGATTGATTCCCAAATATTTTATTTTTTGAGGCTATTGTGAATGGGGTAGTTTTCCTAATTTCTCTTTCAGAGGATTCATCATTTATGATAAAAATTCATTAGATTTATGAGCATTAATTTTATATCCTCCTACATTTATGAGTTCCAGAAGCTTTCTGGGGGAATTTTTCTTATAAAGAATCATGTCATTGGCAAAAAGGGATAGTTTGAGCTCTTCTTTTCCTATTCATATCCCTTTAATTTCTTTGGTCTGTCTAATTACTCTGGCTAGTGTTTCAAGGACGATGTTAAAGAGAAGTAGTGAAAGAGGGCATCCCTGCCTTGTTCCAGTTCTCAGGGGGAATGCTTTCAATTTTTCTCCATTTAGAATTATGTTGGCTGTAGGCTTAGCATAGATAGCCTTTACAATATTTAGGAACGTTCCTACTATCCCAATTTTTTCTAGTGTTTTGAGCATGAAGGGGTGCTGTATTTTATCAAATGCTTTCTCTACATCTTTTGAAAAGAAATAATCATGTGGTTCTTTAAGTCTGTTGATGTGATGAATTACATCTATTGATTTCCAGATGTAGAACCAAACTTGCATCCCTGGGATGAAACCCATTTGATCATATCTTTTTAATATGTTTTGTATGTGATTTACTAAAATTTTGTTAAGAATTGTTGCATCTATGTTCATTAGAGATAGTGGTCTGAAATTTTCTTTTCTTGATGTGTCTTTGTCTGGCTTTAGTATCAGGGTGATATTTGCTTCATAGACTAAAATTGGAAGGGTTCCCTCCTCCTCTATTTCATGGAATACTTTGAGGAGTATTGGAATGAGCTCTTCTTTGAAGGTCTTGTAGAACTCAGCTTGAATCCATCTGGTCCTGGACTTTTTTTGTTGGTAGGCTTTTGATGACTTCTTCTCTTTCACTGCTTGAAATTGATCTATTTAAATTATGTATATCCTCTTGAATCAGTTTGCGTGGCTCATATGCCTCTAGGAACCTGTTGATGTCTTCGAGATTTTTCTATTTTGTTGGAGTATAAGTTTTCCAAATAGTTTCTAATTATGTTTTGTATTTCAATAGTGTCTGTTGTGATATTTCCATTTTCATCACGAATTTTAGTAATTTGAGTTTTCTCTCTCCTTCTCTTCATTAGTGTGGCCAAGAGTTTATCAATTTTGTTTATTTTTTCCATGAATCAGCTTTTTGTTTTGTCAATTTTATGAATTGTCTCTTTTGTTTCAATTTCATTGATTTCTGCTCTGATTTTAATTATTTCCTGTCTTCTACTACTTTTAGTGATTAACTGTTCCTCTTTTTCTGTGGCTTTGAGCTGTAATGTGAGGTCATTTATTTGTTGACATTTCATTCTTTCATTGAATGTGCTCCATGCAATGATTTTTCATCTTAGCACTGCTTTCATAGTATCCCAGAGATTTTGATATGCTGTATCTTTGTTCTTGTTGATCTCTAAGAATTTTTTTATTTCCCCCTAATGTCTTCTGTTACATGTTATCCATTGTTATCCATTCAATAGCATATTGTTTAATCTCCAGGTGTTGGAGTAGTTTCTGTTTTTAATTTTATCATGGATTTCTAATTTCATTCCATTATGGTCTGATAGAAAACAAGGTAGTATCACTATCTTTTTGTATTTGCTAAGAGTAGCTTTGTGGCATAACATATGGTCTATTTTAGAGAAGGATCCATGAGCTGCTGAGAAGAAAGTGTATTTGCTTATTGATGGATGGAGTATTCTATATATGTCTGTTAAGTCTAAATTAGCGATTGTGTCATTGAGTTCTAAGTTTTCTTTGTTCAATTTCTGCTTGGGAGATCTGTCCAATGGTGAGAGAGGTGTGTTAAAGTCCCCCAGTATTATTGTGTTTTGGTCTATTTGGTTCCTGGCATTAAGAAGGATTTGATTGATGTACATGGATGAGCCATTGTTTGGGGCATAAATGCTTATGATTGTTAGATCTTGCTGATTTATGGTTCCCGTAAGCAGTATTAAATGCCCTTCTTTATCCCTTCTAACTAATTTTGGCTTGAAGTCCACTTTATCTGATATAAGGATGGAAACCCCTGCTTTTTGTACTGAGTTTGTGTGCGTGGTATGTTTTTTCCCTTTAGTCTGTGGGTATCTTTTACTATGAGATGAATCTCTTGGAGGCAGCATATTGTTGGGTCTTTCTTTTTAATCCAATCTGCCAGTCTATGTATTTTGAATGATGAATTCAGGCAGTTAACATTCAGGGTTATTATTGAGATATGATTTGTGTTCCCAGCATTTTGACTTATTTTTGGTTTTTAACTTGACTTGGTTTCTCCTTTATTTGGCAATTCCTTTAGGGTAGTTCCTCCCTATTCTGACTTACATTGTTGTTTTTCACTTCTTACTCATGGAATATTTTTTTTAAATGTTCTTTAGTGCTGGCTTTCTATTTGTAAATTCTTTTAGCTTTTGTTTATCATGGAAGAATTTTATTTCATCTTCAAATCTGAAGGTAAGTTTTGCTGGGTATAAGATTCTTGGTTGGCATCCATTTTTCTTTCAGAGCTTGAAATGTGTTGTTCCAGACCCTTCTTGCTTTTAGAGTCTGTGTTGAGAAATCTGCTGATAATCATATTGGTTTCCCCTTGAATGTATTCTGATGCTTTTCTCTCACAGTCTTTAAAATTCTATCTTTATTTTGTATGTTAGGTACTTTCATTATAATGTGCCTTGGTGTTGATCTATTGTAGTTTTGTACATTTGGTGTCCTTAAGCCTCTTGCATTTGATTTTCCATTTAATTCTTCAGATGTGGGAAATTTTCTGATATTATTTCATTGAATAGACTATTCATTCCTTTGGTTTGTATCTCTGTGCCTTCCTCAATCCCATTAACTCTCAAATTTGGTCTTTTCATGATATCGTATAATTCTTGTAGGCTTTGTTCATGACTTCTTACCATCTTCTCTGTTTGGTTAACTTTATTTTCAAGATTAAATACTTTATCCTCAGTGTCTGAGGGTCTGTCTTTCAGGTGATCTAGCCTGTTGCTTATGCTGTCTATTAAGTGTTTAATTTGGTTTATTGATTCCTTTATTTCCAGGAGTTCAGTTTGGTTTTTTTCAACATCTCTATCTCATTATTAAAATGATCTTTAGCTTCCTGTAACTGTTCTTTTAGCTGTTGATTGGTGTGATCATTCATTGCCTGCATTTGCTCTCTCATCACATCATTTGCTTCTCTGGTCATTTTAATTATGTACACTCTGAACTCCCTCTCTGACATTTCTTCTACCCTGCTATCATTCGATTCTGTTGATGTAGCATATAGGTTTGTTTGAGACACTTTCTTCCCCTATTTTCTCATGTTTTTCATGTATCTTCTCCTCTATTTGTGAGAATCTGAGGTATTGCCACTTCCCCCCTATAGGTTTGTGGTGTCCCAACAGGTTTCCAATACCTCACCTCCTAGTTTTCAGTAACACTAGGTCACGTACTGGGACCAGGGTAGGGTATGGGTCTGGGCATCTGCGTTGGTCCTCCTTGCAGTTGCCCCCATGCAGAAGTCCCCTGCACTCAGGGCCAATATACCAGGTGCAGAAGTCTCAGGCCTCTGCACTGGGCTGAGCCTCATGTCTGTCTCTGTGCCTACCTCCCAGATCTGGAGGTCTTGTGGGACTTGACTTGGCGGATTCCAAACCTCTGCACTGAGCCTCTCTGAGTGGGAAACTCAAGTTTCCACTGCTCCTGCTCACCACATGCTGAGGTCTCCCACTTCTGGGCTGTGCCAGCTGCCCCAGCGCAGAAATTCCACAGGAGCTTTTAGGGCCGACATACCAGGTGTAGAGGTCTCAGGCCTCTGCACTGGGCTGAGCCTGATGTCTGTCTCTGTGCCTACCTCCTGGACCCAGAAGTCTCATGGGACTTGACTTGGCGGTTTCCAAACCTCTGCACTGAGCCTCCCTGAGTGGGAAACTCAAGTGTCCACTGCACCCACACACCATCCTGCAAAAATATCCAATCAAAACAATTTTAGGATTTGTACTCACATTTTTCTTTGAGTTCCACCAAACTTACTTTGGTTCCACTTTGTTTTAAAGAATTTGTTGATTTACTGTATATTTAAAATCACACTAATAGATATATTAGGCAGTAAGTATGTAAAAGATCACATTGAAATATAAATATTTTATCATAATAGATGTATTAGGCAGTAAGTATATAAAAGATCACATAGAAATATAAATATTTTATCATACCTATAAAAGTTTCTCATATTCAGCTTGGAATTTTCTATGAGAGCTAATACTTTTTCTGTCACTGAGGTTTCATAGAAATAAAGCTTAGAAAAGAACTACAAAGTGTTTGTTGGATATTTGGAATTTTTTTTTTTTTTTTTTACTTCTACAGAACTGTAAGTAAGAAGAACAAACTAGTTCAGCTCCAAGTTCTCTTCCTTCGTTTGTGATGATCTCTAACCTAAATATTTCATCATCTAGTTCAGTAATATGATCCAACTTCAAACTTAAAGAAGTATATGAAGTAAAATCAGATCCCAGAATGTACAGAATAACTGGTGTTAGACTTATACCATAAAAGCCTACTGACTAGTAGAACAAACTTTGAATAAGAACTTCCAGTCATTTGAAACTACTTCCTGCCTTCTCTGATTTAACTAAGGGTCTATTTCAGCCAGTCATTTTTTTCTCATTAAAAAAAAAAAAAGATTCTTAGGTTAATTGAAGAATGTAGAAAAATCTGAATACAAACTATGAATAATCAAGAGAAAGTCTTAACTCTGACTTGTGAATTAAATGTTTTACTTTCATCATAACACCTGTATAAATTTTTATTATTACTAAAATTACGCAAGAAAACATCTAGAAATTAGAGAGTTCAGCAAATACACATGCATGCTTGGCTCCTCAATCAGAAGTGAACTATACATCATTATCATCTGCTAATATATTATATTTTGGTGTCAAACATATAATATGTAAAGTCTCAACTGATGTTGTAGAATCAATAGTTGTTCAAATGAGCGATCAGATTCTCATTCAGGAGCAAAGAGCAGAAAACTATGTTTACAGAGGAAAGAATGAACCCCCTGAAATTTGCTGTAATAGATCACTTCCCAATGTTTTAACAATCTACCCTCTAGCTTAGACTAAAGGCAAGACTGCAAAGGGGAGGGGTGGAGACCAGGGACCATCTTCAATCTCTCAAAAAAAAACAGATACTATCTTTGTCAATCTACCTTTTTTTATTTTTTTGGCAGCGGGGGAGGGGGTGAATTTCTGCACAGGAAGATAAGGTTTTAAACCAAGAAATACTTTTATAATTTGTTTCAGGTATTTCATGCACAATGATTTTCTTGGGGCAATTAACTCACTTATCAAACAATGGTTTTCTTAAGAATATGCATTTGGAATTTCTCACTTATGTGTATTAACCAGTTCAAATTATTATGCCACAAACTGCAAATTTTAATCATATCCTCATCTTAAGGAATGATTTAAATCACTGGAGCTAGGATTATAAAACCCCATAAATATCATCTTCATCTTTCCCCCTCTGTGACTACAGCATCATGAAGAGGGTAGACTCCCTCACTACCTACAAAATGAATTTGAGGTTTCCTACAGTGTAAGGTGTTGATTTTTATATCTTTAGATCATTTTTGATACAACAACTAAGGATATATTAAAGGCAAGCAAAGTCATTCATTTGGATATTTAAAAAGCTTTAAAAAAAATGTAAAAACTTTTAGTTTCCCAAAGCTCCATAATTGTATCAGATGTATTTCTCATTAGCATTGCTGATATCCATTATCAATAAAGTAGATACCCATGGAAGGTAAAACTTTGAAAAACTTGTTTTTAGCATTCTACAGTCTATGATAACTCTAATTTTAAAATATTTACTTACGAACAAAAGTAAACATATAGTGAAAGCTCATAAAAGAATATTTGAAAATTCATTACTCTAAAATAATTTGGAAAGCATGTTCACAAAGCTACATCTCTAAACCCTTCTTTTTTCAGAAGTGTCAATCGTGTTAATTCAGATGTTTTCTAAGAGGAAATCCAATCATTCTCAATTTATCAAGGGCAAGATAATTTAAATAGTCCTTTAATCTAAAAAACATTGTTCTTCATAAAATACCACATGCAAAACATAAAATATTTTAGAAAAAGATTTCTATTGCTTCATGTGGAATTTTGTCTGACATGTATGCTTTTTTGTTTCATATAGGAATTACATGTTCTAATTACTTAAAATCTTTCTGCTGATACCATACTTTGAATTTAATTCAAAATTCATTTTATTTGGTTAACATATTACTTTTTATATTTGCTAATGATTACAGATACTTTTTGATCACTGGATTGTCATCAATTTCTTATTAATGTGTTTTTCAACTCTTAAAGACTTCTGGAGAATGAAGGATTTTATCTTGTCAGAAGCATGGTTTGGGGATGTAATTCAGTGGTAAAGTATTTGCCCACATGACCAAAGTCCTGAGATTAAAATCCAAACCACAAAAAATGAATACAGGAACAGTCTCTTTGTGAAAATACAAATAAGACAGTATTTGGTAGGAAAAATCTATTTAGTTTATTTGAAATTCCTCCCAGAGAAAGTCAGAAATTTAGTATAGTTATCTTTTTTTCTTTTTCCTTTTTTTTGGGGAGGGGGGCTGGAGACTCTGAACCTAAAATAGATATTTGTGTGCTTTTTCTTCTATTTGAAATGTGAGTCATGAGATGTCAATTAACTTTATGTGTCAGAGATCTTTGAAGAAATTATTCCCAATTTTAAAAAGTGGGAAGTTTGTCTTCCATTAAAAATGTATTCATAAGTCAACAGTACCTAATGATGGTTTTATTGGTTCTTCTTCCTTGGGAATGCAAGACAGCATTCATGTCTCAACTATTTGAATCCAATAACTGCTATTAAAAAACATTACATAGCTACCTCCCTTCTGACCATCCTACCACCCAATTGACCACTAGACAGCATGTGGAAATACCATTTCAATATCAAAGAAACTATTCCATCTCTAACCCCAACACTATTTTTCACATAGTAAAATTCTGCTAATCTTTTTTTTAAAATTTTATTATTCATAGAAACATTTTGCATCCCCAAAACAAAGTTAGATCCCCTAAGAATTACTTCACTGCTTATATTAATGTATATTAGTTTGACTATTTTAATATATTCCTTCTACAAGACTAAAATCTAGATGACATCATCACTTTTGGTTTTTAGCCATAATATTCCAAATTTTTATTGGACCATGAGGAATAGATACTATTTTATGTTAAACCTGTCATTTTTTCCCCCACGAGTATGGTATATCTGAAAAAATTGATTATTATTTTATTAAATTAGCCTCATGAATTCATCTAGTAAATACATGGAAAATACTGCAATGTTAAAAATGTTCACCTACAATAGTCTCTAAAACACTTGAAAAGGGCCAAAGAACTATAAATGGATACAAATATATGAGGAAATTAATGTCTTGATCAACATAACACAGTTATCAATTGAACTTGGTTGTATCCAGTAGGTAAGGTATCTTAGTGGCAACTTAAGGCTAAAAGACTTTCCCATTTATAGAGAGTGCCACCTGTCCCTGCCTGTAATGGATAATCTACTCATGTTAAACAAACTCTTGTGGGTGACTTTGCCCTAACAACGAACTTACTGTTGCTTTTGTGAAATGCCAAATAATGTGAAAATCTTACATTCAAATACTATGAAAACCAGGGTCATATTTAGCCATTAATTTTTAAAAGTCTCACAAATCATAATTTCTTCCTACACTGTTTAATACAAATATTTATTCAGTGATATTCTCTCCAGAAACAGGTTTAGGATTTTGATAATTTTATAGTTAGCTATTCATTTATGCATGCCACATACTGTTCTTATGAACAGTTAAAATTATTATATTCTCATTTACTCACTATTAATAATCATCAGAATACTTCATTTTGTAAATGCTGATTTCTCAATTCCTGTCACGAACTGGGAACAAAAATAGCTCTATTTCCTAATGTTTTGACAAAATTCTATTTTTAATTTTTCTAAGGTAAACATTTATATTGGCCTTTAATCAAAACTCTATTCATATTTAAGTAGAGAAGGTAAAGAGGCATACTATATAAAACAATCAAACCCCATAATTTAGGGAACTTCACAGCAGCATGCTCACACATCCATAGAGCACAGGCAAAGAAACTACGAGAACCTCTGCAAATAACCCAAACCAGAAATAACATTGCTGCATGTCCATTCAACAGGGCAGGAGGAATTTAAAATAGAGTTAATATTTTGTTTCCACAGAACCTTTCTAAAGTACATTAGTTAACAACAAGTTAACATGGGCATAGAAAGTAACAGTGCCATAGACTCTAATAAGAGCCATATAAAAAATTTTCCAGCAGACACATTTATTTGATTGTTTACAGGGCTGGGGATTTGAGCACAAACTTACATCCTCAGCCTTTTTTATTTTTCATTTTGAGACAGAGCCTAAGTTGACAAGGCTAGCCTTGAACTTGTGATCCTTCTGCCTCAGCCTCCTGAGTATGTGGGATAACAGACATGAATTACCATGCCCTGTACAGGAGCAACATTTTTTAAAGCACAAAAGAAAAAGTAAAATTAATTACTTGGCCAAAATGAAACATGCAATTTTATAATTTTTCCAATTCATGGCAAGAATTGAAATATCTACATTTACAAATACATGTATAAAATATATCATGTAATTAATACAAAATTTTATTGATATTTTATCTACTTCATATTTTATCATGGAAAACTGCTTGGTGTGTATTTTACGTTTGCATCACATTTCTATTCGATTGCTAAATACTAGTATATTTTATGTATATAGAAATTTCTTAAAATTCATAGATATAAAGATGAATTTACATATCTAATTTTTTCTAAACACATTAATACCTGATTCGAATTACTCAATGATATTTGTTTTTTCACTTTCATAACCACTGCTCTAACAAAACTGGTTCCTGTTTTAGAAGAATGGATTTGATTTTGAAGCAAAAGCATATTAATTTCAAAATCATATCTTTCTAATGCCAATACTTGTATCAGCTTAGTATTATTAACATTGAATTTAAAGTGTGAACATTGAACACATAAACTGAATGGCAATTATATTAATATTAAAATAAACTAATATTATCAATTTCAATTATGTGATTGCATTACCAGTTACAATTAAGATATGCACATTAATCTATATTAGAAAATGAGTAAAATCACTATTGATTTATATCAAAAGTTTCAAATTTTCAATATAAATTCTCTTATTATCTAAGTCTCAAATAGACATTATCTTTCTCTGGATCTCACTTGCATACAGGGTAATATTGATAAAAATACATAAATCACATTGAGATGTTTGCCTTGATTCCCTTTGTTTCAAGAAAGTATTGGATTGGACATAATGGAATAAGTAAATCTTCATGAAACTCTTGTAGGATGTAACCAATGTGCAGTGACAAAATACACAAAATTGTTAAATCCATTGTCTTCTATTTCTCTGAACAGTTCCATAAACTGATGATGATTTGTAACATATGTACAGAATAAACTGAAAGATTTTAACAACTATATCCATGATGCTTTTTAAGCATCTGCTTCAGAAAACTGATCATAAATGCATTCAATATGTATCATGCAATGGAATAGAACTAAATGGGAATGTTACACACTTGTTTCAAAATTCCAATAAATCTTAATTTTTGGCTTACAATAGAATGAGTACCATCTGTCATGATAGAAAATGATTTTGTTTTTATCTAGCTGAAATTCTTCCTTGACAGATGAAATATCCAAATATCATGTCACAAATTTTATTTTATAATGCAGATTTACAATATTTCCTGACAAGTTGTAATACATGAGACAAACCAAGATATTAAAAAGGAATAGTGTGTCTTTTATCATGTGCTTATTTTCAATGTAAAGGAAAGTACTTACAATACTTTGGGTTTTGAAACAATTGATTTGGTATTTCCAGAAAAGTCTAGAATTCTCCAGTATTGTTTGGTAGCTAATTAAAGACATTTTAAAATATCTTTTACATTGAATTCCTCATAATTTATAACAAAATTTCAATAATTGAAATAATTCATTTTACCATTTCTCCTTATAAAATAGCCTTTATCAGTTTAAAAATAAATGTTGGGCAAAGTTACAAGCTCAGATTGTGTTTAAATTTCTCAAATGCTTTGATTTCAAGCAACAGAAGTATCTTTTCAAAACTGATAAAAACATAAAACGTATGCATATTAATGTTGCACCATTTTTAAAATTTAAATGCATGCATATATTGAACTGTATCTAAATCAGGTTAAATTATATTCATCTCTTAAAACATTTGTCATTCCTTTGTGGTGAAAACTTTAAAAATCCTTTCTTTTAGCTTTTGAAATGCTAAAAGTACATGATTGATATCTATAGTCATCCTGCTGTGCATTGGCACACTAGATAAATTCTTGCTCTTCTCTAACTGTAACTCATCCTTCTTTGGACAAATTTCCTGATTCCAAACACACCTCACTGTTCTCCCCAGACCCTGAAAACTACCGTTCTATTTTTAACTTGCATGAGATTAAATTTTTTAGATTCTATGTATAAATGAGATCATGTAGTACTTTTCTTGTGGTGCCTGGGTCATTTCACTTAACATGATGAACTTCAGTTCTACCCATGTTGCCACAAAAGACAGGATTCCATTCTCATTTTTGGCAGAATAGTATTCCATTGTTTGTATGTATATAAATAGTCATCCAATGATGGGTCCTTGGGATTTTACATTTCTTGTCTACTGTGAATAGTGCTATCATGAACTTGGGTATTGAAGATGCCTCTTCAACATTCTGAAAATCAAATTGACTCTGAAAACATCAAATTCATTATGTATTAGTTGCAATTATCTCTTAATACTATCCACATTACTACTTAAGAATATTTTATGTAACAGAGAGCTGTATTATTCTCAATGATTAAACAAATTGGCCATATATTTTTTTCCAGTGTCTTTATTTTTTTTACCAGTCCAGTATGGTATTATTTTGCATCCTCATTCAATTCTGCATCATTACGGTGTCTTCATTAAAAATTAATTTAAAAATTCATACCTATTTCTTAATCTATTCATATGTATCACCAATTATAATTTGGATGGTCATCATTATATTTCATACTATTTCCATAAATCATCCCAATAAACAACAAATATTGCATTTGTAGAGAAAAACTATTTCAATTGAATTAATCCACTGACACCAGCTGTATTAGTGATGTGCTTAATTTTAACACTATAAAGTATTTCTACTTCTAAGGCTTACATTGTGACACGACATATTTTATGCAATTCAACAGTTAAAATGTAAAAAGTACTACCAAAACAAAGTTGAGTTTCATAGAAAATCATTTCATACTACTACAACTAACATTTTAAAAGAAAAAAAATTGACCTTGCTGAAACTGAATTAAATTTAAAATTCAAACCATTCAGCATAGTAGCCATACTTTAAGTCTTCTACAGTAACCTCTATGAGATGGTCAATATCAGTTTCCTCCATACCCACTTCCTCAGATGCCCACACACAAAGCCTCATTTAACCAACAGGGAAAGAAAATTCTAAGATGAGTTTTGATGAAACAGTTATTTGAAAAATAGGACAAATATCTTCAGCTACTATATATACATATATGTGTATATGTATATAGCATATATAGGATAAATATCACAAGACATTATTTTGAAAGTTAGGAAGATAAAACAGGTTTTCTAAACACTGAACTTAAACATGAAGCAAGAGACAAGCAATATTACATTGTTTTCAAACAGTATTATACTTTCTTATGTCCTATAAATACCTTTTATATACTCGTTTTCAACACTTTATTTTGAAAGAAATAAATTTTGAAATATTTCAGAATTGCAGAAAAGTTGCAAAAGTAGTATCAAACCTATTTCTCTTTCCTACAAATTTCCAAGTGTTAATTGTAATTTTAAAAATTCCGAGCACATTCGTGTGTGATTTTAATAAGTGGTACAAAATTAAACATTACTTTGTGTTTCCTGGACTCTGTATATGCAGTAGTTAAGTGTCTGGTACCTGTTAGTCCCTCAATAAAAAAAATAAATAAATGTTAAAGGCAGTAAAAAAAAAAAATTAAATAAATAAATAAATAAATAAAAATTCCTTTCTCTCCGTCTATGTACACCACATGGATAGATGTATAGTGCATATATGCATACACATCATTTTTTGAAACATTTTTAAATTGTAGACATTACTCTTTTATTTCTATGTATTTCAATGTGTATATTTTGAAAACAAAAAAATAGAAATATTATTTTATATAAACACAGTGTAATTATTGATAGAAAAAAATTATCAGTGTTTGGAGATTACCTGATTTATCTAATATCATGCAAATTTCACCCTCAGTCCCAATAAGGCCTTATTATAAATGGACAGAAAAGTTTATTTTTTGAGTGTGGGATCCAATTCAGTTATAGTTCACACTTATTTCTTCATTTATTTCCCTCCTAAAACTGTAATCTGGAAGATTTCTCAGTCTTTCTCTCATTCTTTAAAAGCAGCTTATAGACAACATTTAGCAAGATCTATAATTTGTAATTCTAAACCACCTGTTTTCCCTTTCTCCTGGCAAATGCATTCGGAGTTTACTGTGTGTATGACTAAATCCCAACATTGATATTTTATTCATACTTCTTCCAATTTAGTATTACCAAATCTAATCATCATAATCAGCTAAGTTCCAAATAGAAATGCATTCAGTTTGAGTTGTTTTGCAAGGAAAACTATCAAATCATTTATTTCTCTTGGACATATACATTCAGTTAGGCCATATGGGTAAGCCCATCATTTTCCCTTAAGAAAAAGCTGAAGAATACTTCCTGATAAGATCACAAAAAGCATTTCTGGATAGAATAAGAGTATGAAAATGATGTTGCGATTCAAAATTCCTTATCTTGGACTGTAACATTTTGTGTGGTAGAAGTGGAAGAGGAAGTGGCAAAGGCAGTTTTATATAATCTTTGAAACAATGGTAAACCTCCAAGATCTTCTTTCCAAACTAACTGATGTCTCTGGGCAAGGTTCCTAAAGAATGAATAGTATTAAATCTGAGGAGCACGGCAACCCTTTATTTCACAAAGACCTTTAGGAAAAAAGAAAAGGCAGTTCTAATCAGGAGAAGAACACAGGAAAAACTTCAACTACCCAGGAGCAAAGTATACCACTGAAGTTCATCTCCTTTTTTTGCTCTGAAACTGTTAGTCTTTTAGCTTTTCAGACTGTTTTCTTTCTTTTAAATTCTAAGTGTATGCATGTAAATGTCTCAGGGATGAGAACCTCAGGAGAAGAAAGAGATGAAAGAAATAGATGATTCTAAAGGAAGTATGTATTTGAAATTCCAGAACACTGACTCCTACCTTGTGTGTGAGGGAGTAAGTCAAGATGTGCATCTGACTTAGAGGAATAGAAGAACTCAGGAAAGCAGTTTTAAGAATGGAGCATTTCAGGAGTAGCAGGCGTAAAGGTGAGATAAGCATGACATATTCAGGAGACTGGTTTTCTTTCTATCTGGAATAGGTATAGAACAGAGATAGAGATATGATCATAGGTAAGGTTGTAAAACAGGCTAGAGTCAAATTTTATTTGGTGTTCTTCATACTTGTCAAACTCCATATAGAAGGCTTTAAGGATCTGTAGAGTGCATAAGTAATGGAATGAATTAATGATTAAAGCAGATTTATATTTTTAATAATCTCCTTAGCAGTTGTGAAAAACAATAATAGATTGGAGTAGAATATATGAGGAGTAAGCACTGGAGGAGAAAGATTGATTAAGGTTATTTACAAAGCTAGAGAAAATTAGGACCAGAGATATGGCAGGAAAAGGGCCACAAAAGACATTGGTGTAAGAATCACCCTTCTTAAAGGAGAATGAAGAGAGGGACATTGGGGTACTTCTTATCATTGGCAAGAAGGAAAAACAAGGGAATTCAAGGACAGTAGAAGAATAACTACTCTTAAATTTTATGAGGGTCCTAAGTAGCAAAGTTATTTGCAGAAGAAATTGATATAGATTTGCATGTTATGTAAACTAATTTGTATAAAATATGTTCTATGAAACTACAGTAGTATATGAATCTGACTATTGTAGTATTATCCTGATCTTAATTCACATAAATGACACAGAGCAGGTATTTTGAGGGATTAATGCCAAATTGACAGTGTTAATGTCTTGGTTTGGTAGAGATTTTTAGGTACAATTTATTTTTCTACATGATTTATGAATATCAACTATTTGTTGGGGCTCTTGTGAGAATCCTTTGATACATCAGCACATATTTTACACTAAATAAAATAACTAATCATAGAAATGTGTATAGTGCATCATGGAGAAAGCATTATTCAAGTTCAGTCACCAGTGTCATTTTGTTGAAGAAAAACAACTTTGATACTAGCAATCAAACCGTTTGAAATATGTGAGCAAAGTGGACCAAAAATTTCCAACATAGAAGAACTGCCTAAATTCTTGTAATATTTTAATTACCAATCTAAATGGTGAATATAATCAGAAAAATGACCCAATGAACTGGCCATATAATCCCAAAAGATCAACAATGAAGCCCAAATCTTATTTAAAATCGTACTTCAGTATTGTTGACTACAACCAATGACATTTTCCATGATTAAAAAATTATGAATAACATTTAGGCTAAAATGTTAAACTAATATAAAATTTCACGACTGTTGATTGCTTTACATCATTTCTTCAGGGGTTAAATTTAAAAACTCAATATGTAATCCATTGAGCATATTTATTAATGACACATTAATAAAATTATTTGAATGCAGGAATTCTTACACAATCTTTAAAGTTCTTTTTACTTTTATTATTATTTTAATAAACTGCAATGGACATATTTTGAATGTAATAATAATCAGAAATATATGAAATTATATAACTTAATTATATTTAGATATATTAAATTTATCATGAAAAATAAACACCATGATCTCATAATCAAATCAAGCATCAAAACAGATAAACCTGATGCAAATATTGTCAAATATAAATGTTACATTTGCAAAACATTTTTCATGCTTAAGCACTACTATTTCATGAAAAATCACTTTCAAATGTGCTTTTTTACTGTGAATTTTCTAAGCTTATTGGCATTACAAAATGATTTACAAAATCATTACAAAATTATTTCTAAACAAAGAAATAGAGGGTTAGATTTTAAAGTAAAATGCTTCTTAAGTAAATTTGTAAGGTCTAGAGCCTAGAAGAAATCTGAAAAGAGTGTATGCTGTTTCCTTTAAATTGTGTATCATTGTTAAGCTTCACCTACTTTGCTCATTTTTGCCAAGGGCATGCCTACTATCAGATATTTACTTATAATCTGTAATCCCAAACTGAAAACAATTACCTTGTTAGCTATTTGTTCAAAAGGCCTTTAGATTTCCCTTGTAGCCATAGAAGGCAACAACATTACCTTGTGCCTTTGCATCTAGATATAGCACAGAAACAGTTCTTGTCAACAAAATACAGGATGAACACAACATAAAATGAACGTTTTCCAATTTAACACATTAAGAGAAAGCATCTCCCCAAACATGGTCTTCACTCTCTCTCTTCTTGAGTAAGCTGGGCAGTCACATATGGAAGAATTTTAGTATGGTAGGTCATTGTATGGAAGAGTGGTATGTAAGTAAGAATATCTGCATTGAAATTTGCAGAAATGGAAGAATCTTTTATTGTGTTATTCCAGTGTGATTTAGGAAGTTTTGCTGCACATAGTATCAGTTAGGCAAAACAACACTTACTTAATCAATTACATTGGTAATTGCATCCTTACAAGTACTCCGGAGAATGTTAATATCTGGCTAATAATATTCATGTTCTAAGAATTGTGGATATACCAAAATGATTCATTCATTACAGATCACTTTATAAGCTAACTCCAAATCTTCCAATTAAACATTTAGCATCTAATGGTGGTCTTATTATTCGTTAGCAGAAATCAAGTAATTTAGTGGTTTGTATACATTATCAAATATGACAACAGAGTAATTCTAGGAATATGGAGTATAAAATCTTAAAAATACTGATAAAAAGAAAAACAGTATTAAATAGGCAAAATATTTAGGTAAAACACTTAGCTTAGGCATAGCACAACTTCAAAAACAAGAGACATATTTTGTTTCAATCACAATATCAAGTTAAATGAATGCCATTAGTAGTTTTCTATTTCAATTTTAAAGTAGCAAGTACATCCCTACAATTAATTTGTATATTTAAATACCAAGTATTGGGAAGATATTACCCTATCTAAAAAATCCAGAAGTTATATTCTTGTGATAGTGTTACATGCATATGTGAATTCAGGAGAATAAATATTATTTTTCTTTTTTTTAAGGCAAAAGAAAGCAAATAGAAACAGCCTAACCAAAATTAGTACTATTTATATAGAGATGGTTGAGACATCCATTCCTGTACAGTGGAATTTCTTTTTATCGTTTTGCTAAAAATAATCACCCTGATACCTTTCCACTTTCTATTTCACTAAGTGCTTTTTCAGAGGGTTATCTTTAAAAGAAAAGTGTATGTTTGCCCCTGAAAAATAACTTCAATTTGGAGGGAAATTGATTCTCAGTGTGATAAATATGGAAAGTTATTTCAAAAAAACTGTGCAAAGATACTGTTAATAATTTCTGTTTGCTGAGTGCTCATATTCTATAAACATCATTCCAAGAGAATTTAGTGAATTTTAATGACCTTACCAACTCTAAGAAGTTTGAAAGAGCCCTTTGCCAACACAATAGAGAGAAATAGAGTTGAAGATAAATAGGTACCAGAAGAGAGCAAAGAAAAATTATATTCCCCTTTCATGCATCTACGACTAATTATAGATATAGCTCAATAAACTCTGAAATAAATAAAGTAAAATAGGAAACATATCTCTAGGTCACTTCAAACACCTTACCTTGGATTGTGTTTATCTTAATTTCTGTTTCACGAACTACCACTAAAATAAGTCATTTGAATTTATAATAAAGCGCATCAGATTTTTGTTGTTGTTGTTGTTGTTTTAGCTCCTTTTGACCTATTTTCTTCTGCTGTTCCTCAAATCCCCATTATTTATTATTATTATTATTTATTTTTATACTGGGGATAGAACCCAGGTGTGCTGTATCCCTGACACGATTGATTGATTGATTGATTGATTGATTTATAGAGGATCTCAGTAAGTTGCCTAACCTGGCCTCATATTTGTAATCCTCCTGCCTCAGCCTCCCAAGAGGCTGAGATTACATGTGTGCACCACAGTATTAGGTGCCCATGTATTATTAAATGTAGAGTTCACCAGTCCCCTTAATAAATTATGCCAGGATAGAGAATTTTATATATCTTTTTCTCTGAAATTGTAACATTTTATTAGGTTATATATTTAAACTAAAAGTTGAAGTAGACAAAGGGGAATGAAAGGGACAGAGAATAGAATGAATCTGACCTAACTTTCCTATGTACATATATGAATACACCAGAGTGAATCTCACCATTATGTATATATACAAAAAAGTAATTTTAAAAACTATGGGTCAATGGCAAAAAGATCAATAGAGGGAAAGTAGCAAGGGATGAGGGGACAGAAAGAGAAGAGAGGTACAGAGAATCAAAGCAAGATATATTTTATGCTTTTATACTTATGTCCAAGTGGATTCTTCTGTCATGTATAACTAAAAAGAACCAATATGAAATTAAAATGAAAAAAGCATCTGTGAAAGAGAAAATTTGTATTTTAGCAAGAGTTTTTTTTGTCCACGTATGGTTTTAAATATTAATTTTTTTTCCTACAGATATGCTTCTATGAAAGGCTTTTGTTCTGAAGCATGGTACCAACCTTAACTTTGAGCTTCTCAAGTGGTCAGACCATGTTGTATTCATTGAAAACCTAGTAAGAAGCAAATGACCTGACATATGTTAGGGATAAAACTAAGATTTATTGATTGATTCAAGTAACTAATAAAAGAAAAATAAATCAATTACAAAAGTTGAAATATTTCCTTTCTAGAGAGTCAATATTGTTAGTCATATATACTTTAAGATATTATATAGAAACAACTATACATTTTGAACTAGATGAAAAAATGGGAATATTGAACTTGAATTATTAAAAAATAGTTTCTTGAAACCTGTGACTTATGAAAAATTTTGTAATGGTCTTATTAATTGTTAATCCTACTAAGAGTAATAATTTAGGATCAAATGGATTCTATTAGCTCCCAAAACTAAGATTTTGTGGATTTAAGATCAACTTTCTGATTCATTTTTATATAAAAAAACCATTTGTAACAATTTCTTAAAGTATGATAAAATAAGTATTTTATTACATTATTTCCCATGTATGTGTGTGGTCCTGGGGATGGACCTGAGGCCTTACACATGCTAGGCAAGTGGTCCACAATGGAGCTACATGACCCAGCCCACTAGATAATGAAATGTTATCATGTTTAATTACTTAAAAATAATGTTGGATTTCTAGTGATGTAAATTAGAATATATGAACTATCCTACTGATGAATACCATATAAATTGCAACACACAAAATTTTTGATGTCTTTTCAAAACTTACTACAAAGACAGACATGGTAAGATAACCAGAATCCTCCCTCCCTGCAAATCAGTTGACACTTAACTAGTCAAAATTATATCTTATGTGCAAAATTATTCTCAAAGGACTCTGATTGGTTTGAAAGAAAATACACAAGCATACTGATACCAGAAATTCTACTGTACAACACACAAGTCTGATTACTGAAAAGTGAAGACTGCAGGTGATAAAATTCAAATAGAGATTTCAATCAGCTTCTTAGTGCCTTATTTTTAAAAATAAGCAAATAATCAAGGATCACCAGAGATTTGATAAATTAATACATTTTTAAAAGAAATAATAATTCACTGAAAAATAAGTGGAAATTATTAAAAATAACTATTATCATAATCAATCAGGTAATAGAAGTCATGGCATCCACAAATCAAGACCCTCAAAAAATTTAGAGAAGTGATAGAAGAAAGGAAATACTCAATGGAGGTGTTGAGATAAAAGGCTAAGGAGCCTCAAGAAAAAGAGGGAGAAAGTAGGTATGAGAGAGATGAGGTATATAAAATTAGAAGTTGGAAAAGTGAAATTAGGGAAACAAGAAAATAAAGAAATATTTCAAATCTTTCCCAGAATGAAAGCACATGAATTCCCTCATGTAAATGAACCATCAAATACTTCTGCAACATAAAAGGGGGAAAAGTCTATAACAAAGTATATGAAATTTAAAACTATAAAATGTTTTAAAGTAGAACAAAAACAACATATATAGGTAATAAAATCATCTTCAAATTTTGACATATCATGATTTCCAACCCAAATGTCTATACTCATTCAATCTCTGAAGGGAATGTAAAGACACAAAGAGCATATTTCAAATGTATGAAATTTAAAAATAAGATTATTACATATATCTTTTTAAAAGAAATTCTAGAGTATATTCTCCATACGAACAGGAGAATAATCCAGGAAAAGGAAGGCAGTGGACTCTGGAAACAGGGATCTTATACAAGAACACAGTATAGTAATTCAGAATTGAAGGGTCCTCCCAAGATGATGGTATGCCCCAGGCTGAAAACTTGACCACTCAAGATTGGGCCAAGGAAGATACTTTATGGGAGACATTTTTAGGAAAATAAAATAAAAAGTTAAAAAATTTTGAGTAAAACCACCTAGTTCCAAGGATTGCCTTTGTTGAAAATTTTTTTAAATTACCATTTCAACCTCCTTACTAGTATAAGTCTGTCCAGATTTTGATGTCTTCATGACAGTTTTGGTGAGTTATGGGTTTCCAGGAATTTATCCATATCTCCCAAGTTATCCAATTTGTTGATATATTTTTTATCATAATTTCTTATAATTATTTTGTGTCATCTGTGGTAATGTTCCTTCTTTTGTTTCTAATTATAATTATTTGAGTCTTTTTTGTAATGTTAAGGAAACAAATTAGCTAATGGTTTATAATTGGTGGATTTTCACTGATTTTTTTCTATTGCTTTATTTTTTTGATACCAATAAAGTATTTTATTACCAAGAATTAAAAAAAACAACATTCTCTATTACCAATAGAAAAGGTGAACAGTTCCACATTTAGTCTTATAACTTAATCTATAATGCTATGCAGCTCTTGGGGGGAAGGGTAAACTTGAAGAACACCGTACATTTCAACTGTCAAAGAGATATAAAAGCAATAAGTAAATATTAAGTGCTAATTCTGTGCCCGGCGCTTTGTGAGGTATTTATTGTTGTGAATCTAAAACAAGTGTAGAATAGAGTTGTGTTTCTTAAAAAGGTTACATACTAAGCATTTACAGAAACTGACATTTACAGAAACATTTTTCATAAATTTTACTTGTTTGCAACTTTTATAGTAAATGAAACAAATATTTGATAATGGAAGTGGCTATATTTATATAATTATATGGAGCATATAAAACTCAAAATATCCCCTGTGCTACTCTTTGAGAAAGTTAGGCAGTGTGGAAGGACCATTTACTTTTGCAGGAGCTAGAGAATCTGCAGTTTACTCTGGCATATTTTCCTTGTATGTATTAATCTCATTTAGTGCATATCTCCTTGTCTCTGCATGTTTGGCATGTTTGAAGGGTTGAAGTTAGGAATACTTTGGTAGCATCTGAGTTAACATTTTTGAGTCAAAAAGGACCAAAATATTTTTAATCATAAAGTAAAAGTACTCTTCATTTATTCCTGAAGGTTTAATGTCCATGTGTTATTTTCCTTCAACATAAATAGCTTTCTGTGGCATTTTCCATGTTCTAGATTCGTTGATGATAAATATCTTTATCTAATCATATTTTAATTTCTGTTTCATTCTCATATGGTATTTTTGCAGGATATAGAGTTCTGGATTGGCAGATTGTTTTTTTCATTGAAGGGCTTGAAGACTTATTTTGATATTAAATTCAGTATTAGTTATTCCATGATTTCTGACCTCAATGGTTTCTTTTTTTTTTTAATTTTAGTTCATTGCACTCAAATGGAGTACAACTATCTTTTTTCTGGTTGTACACAAAGTAGAATCATACAATTTGCCTATTCAGACATATGCATAGGGTAAAGATGTTTGTCTCGTTCTATTATCTTTCCTTCCCTTCCCCTCCCCACCCTTCATTTTCCTCTATACAATCCATCCCTTCTCCATTCTTTCCGTACCTCCCTCCACCCCTGCTATGTGTCATCAACCACTTATAAGAGAAATCATTTGGCCTTTGGTTTTTGGGATTGGTTTATTTCACTTAACATGATCCTCTCCAATTCCATCCATTTACCAGCAAATGTCATAATTTTATTATTCTTTATGGCTGAATAATATTCCATTGTGTATATATACCACAGTTTCTTTATCCATTCATCTATTGAAGGGCATCTAGGTTGGTTCCACAATCTAGCTATAGTGAATTGGGCTGCTATAAACATTGATGTGGCTGCATCACTGTAGTATGTTGATTTTAAGTCCTTTGGGTATAGGCCAAGGAGTGGGATAGCTGGGTCAAATGGTGGATCCATTCCAAGTTTTCTGAGGAATCTCCACACCGTTTTCCAGAGAGATTGCACTGATTTATTATTCTATATTTTCTTTAGCTTTGACTTGATCTTTATTTCCTGCTCTCTTCTAACTTTTGTCTTAGTTTATTCTTTTCCAAATTCTTTGAGGTGTAAAGCTTAACCAATGATTTAAAAACTTCCTTTTACTTTTTAATGTAAGATTTTTATCATCAAAAACTTTCCTCTTAGTTCTACTTTTGCCACATTCCACACACTTTAGTACATCGTGTATTCATTTCCATTTTGCCTCAATAAATTTTTAATATTCTCTTGTGATTTGTTCTTTGACTCAATAATTGTTAAAAGTGAGTTGTTTCATTTCCATGTTTTGGCTTTTTTGTTTTCTATTCATTTGCAGCTTCATTCCATTATGGCTAAAGAAAATACATTTTATGATTTTGGTTCTTACGTTTGTGAAAACTTGTGTTGTTATCTAACACGTGGTCAATCTGGCAGACTGTTCCCTATTGTTTGGTGGAATGTTCTGTGCATGTTTGTTAGGTTTTATCTACAGTGTTGAG
Organism: Glaucomys volans; assembly: GCA_020662805.1. Taxonomy (NCBI): domain Eukaryota; kingdom Metazoa; phylum Chordata; class Mammalia; order Rodentia; family Sciuridae; genus Glaucomys; species Glaucomys volans. The sequence continues at coordinate 60,807 of JAJEJO010046948.1, forward strand.
TTCAAGTCCTCTGCTTCCTTATTGACCTTCTGATTGGCTGTTCTCTCCATAACTGGAAGTGGAGAAATCTCTTAATGTGATTCTGTTGCAATTTCTCCCTGCAACTCTGTCCGTTTTTGCTTCATTTACTTTGAAGTTCTAATGTTAGTGCATGTATGTTTACAATTATTATATCTTCCTGGTGAATCAATGGCTTTTTTAAAAATCACTGTATAACATCCTTCTAGGTTTCTGTGATGATTTTTGTCTTAAAGTCCATATTGTCTCTTCTACCTAGCACCAACCCTGATCTCCTTAGGTGTCCATGTGCTCAGAATGTGTTTCCATCCTTCACTTTCCACCAATGTGTGTCCATAGATATAAAATCAACCTATTCTAGGGAGAATATAATTAAACAGTGATTATTTAACCCTTTAACTTATTGCGGTCTTTTGATTTGGGCATTTAATTTATTTACATTAGAAATCATTGTGGATAAGGATGGACTGAATTTTGCCACTCTGCTAGTTCTTTTCTGTATATTGTGGACATTTTGCTCTTCCTTTCCTCTTTTGCTGCCTTCTTTTTTGATGCATTGGTCATTTATCGTGACATGTTTGACTCCCTTCTCATTTCTCTTTGTATATACTACACAGATATCTCTGGTTATCTTTGAAATTACATAAAGTATTTTAAAGTTATATCAATCTACTTCAAAATCATAACAGCTTAATCTCAATCACATATAAAAGTCTGCTATTGACTCGAATTACTTCTTTTTATAGTCATATTCATTGATGTTGATTTACAGTTTTTTATTTTTTATTTTGAATTTACAAGTGTTTATACACACATACATTATAATACTACAGAATTCTACATTTGTCCACACTTTTTCCTTTATCAGGAAGTTTTATATTTCATATTTGTTTTTTGGCTGTACTGGGGATTGAACCCAGGGCCTTACACATACTTGGCAAATGCTCTACCCCTGAGGCACATTCTCATATGTTATTGTTTGGATATGAAGTGTTTTTCCAAAAGCTCCTGATAATGCAGGAATATTCAGAGGTAAAATGTTTAGATTATAAGAGCTGTAACCTACTCAGTCCATCCTAACTTGAACACAATTTACCGTATTGTGACTCTTGGTAGGTGATGTGTGACTGAAGGAGGTCAGTCACTGAGGGTGTTCCCTTCATCTTCCCTGCAGCCTCCCGCCCCCCTATATATTTCCTTGCTTCCATAAAGAGAGCAGCTTCCCTCCATTGCACACTTGCTCTAAGATATGTAGCCTGTTCTTGGACCCAGAGCAATGGAGTCAGCCCTCTATGGATTAATACCTCTGAAATCATGAGCCCCCAAAACTTTTCCTCTGCTAAGTTGATTTTGTCACAACAATGCAAAAAATGTCTAAAATATGCGCCAATTTCATTTTCTTTTGAGGTAGGCTCTAAGTTTTCCACATTGGCCTTATATTTGTGGTGTTCTTCTCTCAATGCCCACCACACACAGTGGGTATTACAAACATGGGTCATCAACCCAGTCTTGTATATGTTTTGTGCTGCTGTTTATTATTATTTCATTTCAACTCAAAGCCTTGTTTCAGCTGGGCAAAGTGGCAAATGCCTATAATCTCAGCTACTGGCGAGGCTGAGGCAGGAAGGTAACAAATTTAAGGTCAGCCCCTGGAACTTAGTGAGGCCTGTCTCAGTATAAAAGTGAAAAGGATTGAATGTGTAGCTCAGTGGTAGAGCCTATGCTTAGAATCTAGTAAATGTGAGGCCATGGGTTCAATCCCCAGGACTGGAAGGAAAAATAGCAAAGGGTAATCTCAGACCTCTCTTATAGGGGCAATTCACCTGAGACCAACTCTCACACCTTTTGGTTACCAGAAAAGTCTCATTTTTTTCCTTCATTTTTGAAGGATAGTTTTGCTAAATACAGTATCAGTTGAATACTGAGGAAAAAAGTACTGGCAAGTTAGTGCTGTGAATTTATTGACTGGGTTACCATATTGTTGGCCTTTGCTCATCTGTGATATCAGAATCTCCTAACAGATTTCCTTATTTTTCACAAATTCAGTTGGCTTGTGTATGGTTATTAAGTTGTCTCTGTGAAGGAAGGAACAGCTGGGACTTCCCCTCTTGCTCACATCCCAATTTATGTATTTAAACAGTTGAATGCTTAATAAACTGGTACTTGTTTGCAAGTACACTCATTTTAAGGGCTTAGCCTTCTTCTCTGTATTATTCTAAATTTTAAATCAATATTTTAAGTAGCATAATTGAGTTGTTTTTGAAGATTATCATTATGTAAATATTTAGCTTTTTCACATGCATCCTTTAATATAATAAAGACCTACAAAACCTATTGTACCTATGAAATTTGCAACTGACAGGAATACCTAAACTCAGTGTTTTGAAATATCTAGTCACAGTCTCCCTTTACACATAGGGAACTGTGTATATCATTCTTCTTTATTAAAAATAACTACCATAACAAAAATATTGAAGGAACGGCATTGTTTTATTTTCACAACTCTCTTTTTATCTGACTTAATAGAGTCTGTTGAATTTTCATATCTGCATATGTATCCAAACTGTTGGAGCATGTTCTTTTTGTTGAAATACATATAAAAAAAAATCCATCTTCTTACAGACGTGTTGTTGGAAAAATGGGGGCTGTGTAAGGACTTTTCAGACCTGAGGATACATTTTGATACAACACTAAAATTCAAAAAGTGGTATTTCTTTCAAAATTAGTTGCAATGTAGAGTCTTTTGAAATATATGAAATTTTGAGGATTGTTTTATTACAGATCTATCAGTCTCTCTTCCAGTTTGAATCAGATTCTATACATGAGTGAATCTGGCTTTGCACTGAAGGAGTGTGCTGAACCTCCCAAAGTCCTCAGAACATGTTTTGAGAATCACCAGCTTTATGTATCTAAATAAAGACTATAATTATTATGCATTCATGATTTAAAATTATGCTTTATTCTGATTATGTGTACATGATTAAAATTATGCTTTATTCCCTAAACATCATATCATTAAAAATTTCTGTTATCATACAGTAATCTTTGAAAACAGTTTCGTTATATAATATAAATATTAGATATATAGAAATGTATATGTGAATTAACTAACCATCTCTATTATAAATTTAGTTTCTAGTCTTTAAATATCATACATGAGAAACAAACTTTATTTATACTCCAGTTACTTCATGAATGCAGAAAATAAACATCATGGGAACAAAAAGCAGAAAAGCAATAAATACTTTGGTTTATTTTACTATTTACAAAAGGTAGATTATTGCATTTGATTCCCTTTGCCATTCGACCTAAAATTAAGAAAAATTCTATCTCATTTTTAGGTTTTACTGGGTAAATATTTGCTAGACCTTACAAATTCATCTAGGATATCTGCACATCTATTTAATTTTTAGTTGTCTGAGGGTGGGAAAATATATTACAGAACTGAATATGGAAGTCCAAGAGTGTTTTGTATATCTGATTTGTGGCTAAATGCAGAGGCCACATATACCTCTTCCCTTGCAGATTGGAAAAGACTCAAAATAACAAAAAATAAATTAACATAATAAGCATTATGTATGCAAGAAATGATTCAAAAGACCTACTTCTCTCACTATCCCACAAATTTACATTTTATAGTTAAAAAAGACAAATAAAGTTGTTCTGCTGTATCAGATTGATTTAAAATATTTAAGCATAGATAATAAGATAATATAATGTTACAGTTGAACACACTACAAGGGTCTGAGCTATCAACTAGAAGCTTTGCTAATTAACATGATGAATATCAGAACTGAAAGTTCATTAGTGAATTCAGTAGCAATTCAGTCTATGTATTTAAAGTCAGTATTATATGGTCATTGTGGATGCTGAAGGCATGAAGATATGCTGGTTGGATAAAATGTTGTAGAAAAATGCTCCCATTATGTACATTGATGGAGTACTGAATTCCTGTCTGAGGCGCTCTCCAACTCTTTGTCCAGGTTTGTAATTGCAAGACACCAACTCCAAGAGTAACCAAATTTTGTCTCTGAAGTATTGTGTCCTGCTTCCTGAGTGAGCTACAATGATTAGTTCCTTGAATCCCCTAAGTGACAGGATGCATGAGTTCAACTCAAACCTGTAAAATAAGTTATAAGCTATTTCCCTAGCCTTTTACTGGCTAATAAGATTATTTAATAAACTTCAGTATGTATAGAAAATTTCTTCTGAGAATTGCTTTCTCATATTCTGGTGAGATTATTTGTCCTTTAAACCCTTTGGTGACTGATTTTATCTACTGAAAAGAATCTAAGGGTTGTCTTTTCTATAGTATTATAGCTTAGTATTCATGCAATGTTTAGGCTGTGATAAAAGGAAACTTTTTCATCCCTTAGAATATTGGAGAATGAAAACAAATTATATTGGTGCTTGGGAACCTGAATTTCAATGCATTCTCTATCTTTGTGACTTTGGGCAATTGTTTTGACTTCTCTAAGACTTATGTTGGGATTTTAGATAAAATACATTATTTTAAGTCAAGTCAATGGTTTTGAGCAAACAGCTTTTAAAAAGAAAATTGTGAGTAGGTACAGTGACAAACATCTGCAAGTTGGACTTCTTATTGGGGATATCCATTTGCCCCAGGATATTGTGAATTTTCTGTTATTAAACTTTATCAAATCCTAACATGAAGCAAGTAGAAATTTTGCATTATTTTTTAAAAAGTACAGTTATCTCTAATGTATCAGTTGAGCTTTATTCCCCCAGAAGCACAAGGACAAAATAATGCTTTTCAGTATAAAGTTGATGGATTTTTTTTTCAAAGAAAAAAACTCAAAACCACAGAAACCTTGCTCCACTCAGAAATACAAGCAAGTCTCATTATGCCAAGAAGTTTGCAAAACCAATATAGCAAATTTAATGATGAATTTTGTGCTTGGAGAGAAAGAAGAATGAGTTATTGGCAAAATATCTATACCTGATGACATTTTGGGTGCTGTGTAATATCACTGGGATAGAAAAGCAATTACTATCACTCTTCTTGGAGCAGTAATGCAGCCTGGAAAATAGTGTATTGCACTCAGTGCCAGCAGAGAAAAAACCACATGTTGGCAATTAGGCCAAGCTCTACATTAGGAATTCACCAGTGCCCATCCTTAAATTGTAGCCCTCACATATGAAAACATCTGAGTGTAATATAGTCACAGACTTAGCATCTAGCAAAAGGTTTAGAATGATTTTCAGTCCATAAATTTAAGTTGATTTTTGAGTCAAATATATAGAATTATCTGATAAACATGCCACATTTCTGTGTTATCATGTAAAATTGAATGTTGGGATTGTCTGAGCCATATCTCCAGTTATCATTTAGGAGGAAATGAAGTACTTAGTGAGGGATATCAAGCAATATGGCTCTCACAACAAAGCAATCATTACAGTTCTGTGACAGATTTGCTGCTAAGATTTTGGAGAACATAAATGCTAAGTGTTTCATAGATGCCAATCTACAATTATGTTATGTAGTAACACATTTTTATCTTCTAAACATCATGTTTATTTGCTGTGTAAAACTAACCACAGTGTGTGTGTGGGGGGGGGGCGGTGAATCTCATGAATCTCAGTCTTATCTTGAAACCAGTGAACTTCAGGTAAGAAGATAGGGAAATAATTGGCTATGCTCATCCTTGCTCTAAGCACAGACCATGACACAGTAAACTTGTAATGTCCCAAGGTGATTCAAGTACAAGATGTAGATTTTTTTTTGTCTGAAATGAAGTAAAAATTAATTATAATATATGTAATATTAGTTCATGGAATGAAATGTGTAATATCAGGTACCAGAAAGACAAAGATACATTAATCGACCCTAGCAAAACTTTTTTTTTATTTAATTTTGAATCATTGAAAACAAATGGAGTACAACTACTGTTTCTCTGGTTGTACACAAAGTAGAGTCACACCATCTGTGCATTCATACATGTACACAGGGTAATGATGTCTGTCACACATTCTGTTATTATTACCCCCCAACCCCGACCCCACCCTTTCCTTCCCTCTATGCTATCTATCCTTCCTCCATTCTTGCCACCCTTCCACCCCTCATTATGCATCATCATTCATTTATCAGAGAGATCATTTGGCCCTTGGATTTTTGGGATTGGCTGATCTCACTTAGCATAACAGTCTCCAACGTCATTCATTTACCTACAACTGCCATAATTTTATTCTTCTTTATGGCTGAGTAATATTCCATTGTGTATATATACCATAGTTTCTTTATCCATTCATCTACTGAAGGACATCTAGGTTGGTTCCACAATCTAGCTATTGTGAATTGGGCAGCTATGAACATTGATGTGGCTGCATCACTGTAGTAATCTGATTTTAAGTCCTTTCGGTATAGGCCAAGGAGTGGAATAGCTGGGTCAAATGGTGGATCCATTCCAAGTTTTCTAAGGAATCTTCACACTGCTTTCCAGAGTGGCTGCACCAACTTGCAATCCCACCAGCAATGTATGAGTGTACCCTTTTCCCCCATCCTCGCCAACACCTGTTGTTGCCTGTATTCTTAATAAAAGACATTCTAATTGGGGTAAGATGAAATCTTAAGGTGGTTTTGATTTGCATTTCTCTTATAACGAGGGATGTTGAGCATTTTTTCATAAATCTGTTGATTGCTTGAAGATCTTCCTCCGTAAAGTGCCTGTTCATTTCTTTGGCCCATTTTTTGATTGGGTTACTAGTGTTCTTGGTGTAAAGATTTTTGAGTACTTTGTAGATTCTGGAGATTAGTGCTCTGTCTGAAGTGTGTGTGGCAAAGATATCAGCCTACATTCTTCTTGATTTTAGTTTTATTCAAAACTTTTTCTTTAATGTATATGTAAAATAAATGAATGCATATGAATACCTTTTATAAACCTATGAAAGTGGGAAAACTTTTTTGCTCAAAAATAGTATCCCAGCACTTAGAAGGATATCTGGTATGCTGGAGACACTTTCTGTATTTGTCATTTGAATGAATGAATCCACCACAATTACTAAAAAATCAATGTCCTTCCTGTGTATTCTTCTTTGACTAAGAGCATTATTTTCTGACAATGATACTTAACAACATTCCCAACAGATCTAGCAATTCAGTTACTTAAAAAAAAAAACTGAGATACATAATAGACTTATAATAGCAATTTATCACATTTGTCATATAACATTTATTTTTATAAGAGTTAACATCACAGATGCTAGAAGCATCATACTCGGGGGGTTAAAGTTATATTCTGAGAAATATGTGAGGGATTTGTAACAAGGTCACAGCTGCTAAGTAACATACAGGATGATAGTATAAACTATTTGTGTACTCATTTTTAAATGCATTCCTGACATCAACCTCCAATACCTTCAGGGAATAATTTTATTTCCTATTTAATTTCAGGTGTTGCAACTGCCTTAAGTTTGTTATAAATTATGTATAGCACTACATAGAACTAAAAGTAGCAGTCTCTATTCTTTACCAGTTACAAATTTTGTTTTAAATTCAATGTGTGGTAGATTTATGGTTCAATTCACAATCTTGCTGTGGCTACATAATAGTTGTCAAAGAGGAGTTTCAATGGACAACTTTGAAAAATGAAGATTTTTCAATAGATTACCTAGAATTCTGCCGGTACTCTCATTATGTGGCAAATTTCACAAAATAATGAAATATTTAAGCTAGAATTAAAAACTAACTTCTTGAAAAATTTTTCATATATTTATTAATCACCTGTATATCTTCTGACACTCATACATTGCTGGTGGAGTTGCAAATTGGTGCAGCCACTCTGGAAAGCAGTGTAGAGAATCCTCAGAAAACTTGGCATGGACCCACCTTTTGACCCAGCTGTCCCACTTCTTGGCCTATACCCAAAGGACTTAAAATTAGCATACTACAGTAATGCAGCCACATCAATGTTTATAGCAGCTCAATTCACAATAGCTAGATTGTGGAACCAACCTAGATGCCCTTCAATAGATGAATGGATAAAGAAACTGTGGTATATATACACAATGCATAAAGAAGAATGGCATTTGCAGATAAATGGATGGAATTGGAGAATATCATGCTAAGTGAAGTAAGCCAACTCCCAAAACGAAAGGCTGAATCTTTTCCTGACAAGTGTATGATGATATATATAATGGGGGTAGAGGGGTAGGAAGTGGGAGAAGAATGGAGGAACTTTAGATTACATAGAGGGAAATGAGGGGGGTGGGTATGAAAAATGGTGGAATGAGACAGACATCATTATCCTATGTACATGTATGAATACACAAATGGTATGAATATACATCATGGACAACCATAGAAGTGAAAAGATGTACCCCATTTATGTACAATGAATCAAAATACAGTATGCAAAAATAAAAAAAAATTTTAAAAAACCTGACTTCTTTAAACTGGAAATTAGGTTACATTCTTTTTAGCTAAACTTTGGATAATAGTGAATTTGTCCTCTCTTCCTTTAATTCCTAAACTACATTCTTTGATTCTTTTCTTCTCTTACAGTGTAACTGGGTTTGGAAATTGGAAGTCTTTTCTATTTCTAATTTGTCCTGTGTAGCAACAGGGAAAAAAAGTACCCTGTGATTTTCTTCTGTTTGACATGTTTGCTAGGAAATTATTTGACAAATTATACTGTTATATATGAATATGATATGTTTTTCTTGTTATTTATCTTTATTAATTCATTTTAGTTATACATAATATTGGGTTCTTTTTGACATAATTATACAGGCAGGGAACATAATTTGCAGTAGTCTCCAGTACTTCTCCTTACTCTCCTCTCCTCCCTTTCCCAGTTTCCTTTCCTTTTCTGATCTTTGTTCTATGTATTTATTTATAGATTTTTTTAAAATTAGTGCTTTGCATACTTCCATAAAAGTGAGATTCACTGTGGTTTATTCAGATATGTACATAGGAAAGTTTGATCAGATTCACTCTATTGTTCTTTCTACTTTCCTTTACCCATCACTCATCCTTCCCCCTCAAGCCCCTTCTCCTGATGCTCTGATCTCTATTCTATTTTGATGGGATGCCTCTCCACCCCTTTTTCTTTTTTTTAAATCCTTGGTCTACCTTCCACACATGAGAGAAAATATTTCATCCTTAACTTTCTGGGTTTTCTTTTCTAATGCCTAATTTTGGTTTATTTCTTTTGCTTCTTAAACCTGGTAATCAAATAAATGTGTTCTTATATACAAAGAGAGATTTTTATACTAATTTCTAATGATGTTTTTAATTATTCTTTTATTTCACAATTCCTAGCTAAGGAACTTTTGTTATAATCTACTGAGAATTAGTCAGGCATATATTAAATGAATGGGTCAAATTCTGCATTTTTATGAAAACAATTTATGAAAACCATGGAATGAGGATTTTTTAACATTGACAAATTATGTTAATCATGAAGTCACCTTTAATCTTGAATTTCTGCAGCACTAGGTACAGTTAACCACTTCATTATTTTTAAAATATTATTTTCTCATGAATTTCTGGCAGTATATTTCTGTGTCTCCTTTCACCTCTTTGCCCACTACTTTATATACTGTTGATTTATATCATTCTCTCTATTCTTCCTAATTTTGAGTTCAGTTTTGAACCTGCTGACTCCTCTCTAAACTCCAAATATTTTCTTGGAGTGACTATTTTTACTTTAAGAATACCATAGCACTAAAGTTCTTGCTTCATTATTTTGCCTTAATGTCCAACATTTCCCTTCCTGGCCTTTCCCTATTGTGTAATATGCTAAATATTGTATAAATCTTTGCCCATTTCTGGATACTAAAATTTGAGGACCATTGTCAAGACTCTCTTTTCCCAACATTAATTGTTTTCTAGTGCCCCAATTTCCCTAAACCTCAAATCACAAATCCATCCTCTCACCTTTATTGTCACTGCCACCATAATTGTATCACATCTGCATTATTAAAATAGCTCCTAGCATATTTCCTTGGTCAACACATAATCCAAAGAGTAATTCTCCACACAGCAATTACAGCAACATATAAAATATGTAAAGCAAGTAATTTCATTTTCCTGCTTAAGAACTTCAGTAGCTTCTCATGGCTCTCAATATAAAACCCAAATGCCTTATCTGATCCGGTAACTGCCTTTCCAACTTCATCTCATAACAATAGTGCATATCTCATACCCTAGACCTTGTCTTTCTCCTCCTTGTATGTTATACTTTACACTATCTCTCTATTGTCCATAAAATCTTCAGGTCTTTTCTTATTTCAAAGACTCATTTTACCCCTCAGTACCTGAAGAAATTGCTTTGCTTTCCTGTAGATCTCAGCTTAAAATTTACTTTTCAGTTCTATATCAGAAGTCTTGTTCAAAAACAAATTTCCTGTTTCTAGAATAGTTCTGGAATATATTAGGCACTATGTAAAATTGCTTTATTAATGAGAAAATGAATGAATGTATGATAAATGAATGAATGAATGGATAAGTCATATTCTCCCACAAACATAGAAGTGACCTTTGTTTCTATCTTTAATCAAATGGAGAAATTATATATTATCTCAAGGTGGAAAAAACTACCATAAAAAACTGTTTAATCCATCAATAATGATTTTTTAAAATTTCACAAGTAACTTTCAAACCTACTAACATATCTGAGGAATCCCTCCTTTAATAGTATTAATATTTGTTTTAATTTGCATAGAGTAATGATGACTTTAGCTTCAGAAATACATGTGTGTCTTTGCATCATGTACAGAATCCATCTTCATGAGCACTTATGGAGTCATATTTAAAAAGGAATTTGATAACTTGTGTCCTCTGAGAAAAATGCACTCTATCAAGTTTCCTGCCTGACCTATGCAAGTGAATGTTGCTACTGGGGACCAAGAGGAATTCAAACTTGTTTGACATTCCATGCTCAATGATACAGGAAAGGCATGTGTTCCCAATGAAGAAACGGGCATAGCATTTGCCAGCTCTCCAGATGCTTTTCTTTTTAGGCAGATGAAGCCTCACAGCTATTTTTATTTTATCCAGATGCTACCTTTTTGAGGTTTTGGCAAAGCATAAGTAAATCAGGTCTATGATCCAGATGAAGGCAGCATTTTCTCTCTCTGCCCTAGTGTCCATATCAGATTAGCAAACATGAATTACAAGGATCTTCTCAGAATTGTATATTTTGATGGCCCCCTGACCTTATTTTATATAATTTAAGAGTCTTTACTTATTGGTTGTAACAGATCAGCCACTATGCCGATCAGACGTATGTGTCAAGTTAAGCATTTTATGCTACATTATTGCACATGTACATGCACAAACACATTATTTATCATCATTAAAAGATTTAGATTTAATATTTGATCTTTTCAAACTGTTTTTTATCAAAAGTAATTGCTCCATAAATTTAAATTTGTATTTTTTTATCTCAAGTAAATAATTGTCAGTCTGGAACCCTCACACTCACATAAAATTGTCTCTTTTATGTAAACACGACCCCTTAAATAAAATGCATGTATGTTCAAAAATGGATTTTGCACCTTACCTGTTAACCCTTGGCAAAATATATAGACTCTGAGTCTTAATGCCTCACTTAAAAACTGAAGCTAGTAATAGTTTCAGTATAAGATTTTTAGGATGATGATGTAAGATAATAAATATAAAATGCCCAGGATAGTGTCTGTGGAGAATAATATTTAGGACAATCATATATTATTCCACTAATCAGAGACCATCTCATCCTTTTTTTTTCCCCCATATGGGAGATTGAACCCAGAACATTACACATGCTAGCAAGCACTTTAACATTGAGCTACATCTCCAGTCCCCATTTTAAATATTTTTAAAGAAAAAACATATTGGACTAAATAAATCAAAGCTGCCATACATACCTCATATCTGAAATGACTATTTAAAAACTTTTTTTCTGTTGTGCCAACTCCATGGGTTTTTCTGCTGTCCAAAGATTCAAATAAAAGCACACCTGAGACAAGAGAATAAGGTTCTTTATTCTATGTTACAGCACAGGGGAAACAACGTGTGGGGGACAGAAATCCCAGGCTTACTCCTGGTAAGAACAAAGGTATACAGTCTTTATGCCAACTACAGAGTAGGCAAGGGCCTGGTGTTTTGATGTCATGACACATAGGGGTGGAGTTTCAGTTGCACCTGCATTCTTTTTATCAGGCCTATTCATGTGGTGGATAGCCCATTATCATCTCAAGTGTTCACCTCTGGATATGATTTTTACTGTGTGAAGAAAATAACTTATTTAGTGACTACACATGTGTTCGCCCTCACAATAATGGGAAATGGAATTTTCCCATTATTATCTGGGAGGGTTCTGAATGTTACTTTCAGACCAGGACAAATATTTGCCCTGTATCATGGTTTTGATTTTTGTGACTGTATCTTGTCTAGCTCTAGCATTTTGGTGTCTCTGCTGAACACCCAATCTGAAAGGCTGAGCTAACTTCAGTGTCCCATCCCCAAGTAGGATATCCCAATTCTATACCCTTGAAGGTTGGTATACTTTTTAACTCCCAGTTTTATGGTATGTTTGTTGATCTCATAAGACTGAGAGCTAGTTTAGCTGACTCATTAATAATAACGAATAACAACTTCAAAGTCAAAAAGAGGTAATAGAAACAAGATAGAATTTTGACTGGATAGGATTTCAAAGTATTTGAAACATAAGGTAATGAACGAAAACAGGAAGGAAGCCAGATCAGAAAGAAATACCTTAATCCATTTAACAGGAAAAGGTAAAACAAAATAACATTGTGTATTTTAATTATTAATTAATTGAATTCCTTCCCTTTTTTCTTTTGTTTATATTTCTGAATCTCAAATTTCATATAGAAAACAATTAAAATATAATTGACATCTACGTAAATATGTATACTTATCCAATACATGTATACTAGTGAAAATTTACAGTGAGACACTAACACCACTAAACAAAATGAGCTTTTACATAAAATATGAAAATAGCTTTTAATAAATTCTTTTGAAATCATATAGTTAAATCAGTTCATTTTACCATTTATTCCCTATTAATATAACTGTATTACCTAAGTATTAAAATTCACTTTTGTAATTTTTTTAAAGCTCAGAAAATACTCCTGGCTTATATGTATGTAACTATAATATTACAACTTTAGATTGTTTGATTTGAGCTGCACATTGTCTTCCACACAACACTGTAACCCCTACTTGCTTCATAGTCAAAACAAATTGTATCTGTTCCAACCTGTCAGAGTCAAGACATTCTCTAGCAGAGAGACATTGCTGCTTAAGATAAAGGCATCTTCATTATTCTAACTCATTCAGGGCAGGTTTTTAGCAGAAGTACAAATGTTGGATTTATTAGCAAAAGGATACTAAGGGATGAATTTATGTAACATTTGGCTAAACCAATTCACATCATTTTCAATTTCTCTGGTCTCAATTAGTTTGCCATCAGTTTGCCCTTGGAATGTGTGGTTTTAAATTGTGACACAAAATGCTCAAAATGCCTCAACTAACCAGAGAAGTTAATTTCACTACAATAACATAATTCAAACTGAAAAAAATGATAAATGCAAATGTATGTTAAAGTGAAATATTTTGATATGCATATGAGAAAGGTAGTTCAATGACTAAACTAACTTCAAGATTACAAAAGAGAATAAAAGAAATGTATATGGGAGGCTGAAAAATGCATTCATGTGTTATTTTTCTGGCCTATAAAACTGTATTCTCCAGAACAAAAGGTAGGATCTCTGCAAAATACTTAACGAATTGCAAATAGATTCTTCTGAAGAGATATTCATAAACACTATATTATTTTAAATTAAGATGCATGAAATTCATTTTAAAGATCAAAAGTTCAAATAGTAGTTTCATGTTTCCAATTAATAACTTTATTATAATCACTTTAAATCATTACCAATGGTTGCCAATCTTTGCTGCACTTTGAAATCATCTGGGAAGTTTTAGACCACTAATGGCTGATTCCCATTCCCCAACAATCTGATTTAATTGGCATGTGGTATAAACTGCATCGAGATATTTCTAATCCCCACAGATGATTCTAATATGCAGCAAAGTTTTAGAATCCATTTTATACACTGGGTTTTCAGACATTTGGATCACTAAACATCACCTTATCTATCTACATCTCAAGATCTACATCTCAAGCTAGATACATCTCAAGATTCATGAACTCCATTCTGTGTTATTTTATTTTTTGTATAGACTCTTTTTAGTTTTACATGACCATAGAACTTCTTTTGACATAATAATCAAAGCATGGAATATATCATGTTCTAGTGTGATCCAGAAAATCTAAAGCGGTATTCTTGGACTGGAGTACAGAAAAACAGATAATCTGAGTATCATTATTGTAGCGAAGTGGTTTCCACAATGGACACTTGTAAAGTCTGTTCTAAATCAATGAAGTAATAGAATTAATTAAAAACTCCAGACAGACACTGCTGCCATCCCCCAGAGGTCTTTTCCCCCAGGGAACAGCTACTACCTAGACCCCTGCTGCTGAGGTCTCTGAAACAGTGGTCCCTGTCACCAATGCTGCTGCCCCTGATGCTGCTGCCATCCTCCAGAGGCTTTTCTCTGGGCACAGCTGCCACTTACCCCTCTGTTGCTGCCCTAAGATTGCCTGGAGGTCTCTCTGGGTAATGCTGTCCCTGTCGCTGCTGCTGTCACTGTCCCACTACAGATCCCAGTGACCTGTCACCCTCTGTTCTTTCATTGTCCACCATTTGAAATTAGAAACCCTTTTAGAAAAAAATTGTAGACAGCAAGTGAACTTATCATTTCAGTTTATCGCAAAAAAGCAGTAGGCATCTTAGTGGGAGCTATTAGGTTTAAAGATATATATTGTTTACACTGCATGCTGTTGATATTGGTCTCCACCTTAAAAGTGAGGTACTGGAAATGTTCAGGGAAAATATAAGTCTACAAGGGAGAATCTGTACTGCCTCAAATCCATACTGCAATGGATCTGAGTGGGAAAACACACAAGCAACATGAAAAACCAAGGGAGCAAAGTGTCCCAAACAAACCAAGATACTCCAATAATAGAATCCACTGACTACACAATAGAAGAAAAGTCTGAGGAGTTTACAATGTACATAGTTAAACTGACCTGATAAAGGATGGTATAAAGAGTGAAATCAAAGAGAAAATACAGGAAGTTAAAGACCACTTCAATAAAGAATTAGAGATTCTACAAAAAAGAAAGCAGAAATCCTCAAAATGAAGAAATCAATATACCAAATTATAAATTCAATAGAGAGCATCACCAACAGACTAGATCACTTGGAAGACAGAACCTCAGGCAATGAAGACAAAATATATAATCTTGAAAATGAAGTTGACAATGCAGAGAAGATGGTAACAATCCATAAACAGAACTTTCAAGAATTATGGGATAACATGAAAACACCAAACTTAAGAGTTATTGGATAGATGAAGGAACAGAGATACAAATCAAAGGAATGCACAATCTTTTCAATGACATAATATCAGAAAATTTCCCAAACCTAAAGAATGAAATGGAAAATCAAATATAAGAGACTTATAAGACCACAAATGTACAAAATTACAGCAGACCTACACCAGTATATATTATGATGAGAATGACTAAAATACAGAATGAGGATAAAATGTTAGAGGCTGAGAGAGAAAAAAGCAAATTATGTATATAGGAAAACAAATTTGGATTTCAACTGATTTCTCAACCCAGAACTTCAAAGCGAGGAGGTCCTGGCATAATATATTTCAAGCTGTGAAGGAAAGTGGATGCCAGCCAAGAATTTTATATCCAGCAAAACTAAGTTACAGATTTGAAGATGAAATAAAACCTTCCATGAGAAATAAAAGTTAAAAGAATTCACAACTAGAAAGCCTGCACTATAGAACATCCTTAACAAAACATTCCATGAGGATGAAGTGAAAAATAAAAGTGAAAATCAGCAACTAAAGGAATAGTCAATCAAAGGAGGAACTAAGTGAAATTAAAAACCAGAAATAAATCAAAATGACAGGGAATAGAAATCATATCTCAATATCTTAATGTTGATGATCTAATGTTAATGGTCTAAACTCATCAATCAAAAGACATAAGCTGGCAGATTGAATTAAAAAACAAGACCCAACAATATGCAGTCTGCCAGAGACTTGCCTCACAGGCAAAGACATCCTCAGACTGACAGTGAGAGAATGAGAAAAACATATCAATCATATGGATTCATAAACAAGCAGGGGTTTCCATCCTCATTTCAGATAAATGGGCTTCAACCCAAAGTTGAAGGGACAAAGAAAGACATGTCATACTACTTAAGGGAATTACATATTAGTAGGACATAACACTTGCAAATATTTTTGCCCCAAAGAAGGAGCATCTGTGTACATCAAGCAAATCCTTCTCAATCTCAAGAATCCAATAGACAACAGCGTAGTAATACTGGGTGACTTTAACACACCACTCTTACTACTAGACAGGTCTCCCAAACAAAACCTAAAAACAAAACTAAAGAACTAAATAATACAATCAATAATTTAGACTTAACACACATAGACTATTTCATTCATCAACAAGCAAACACACTTGGATCCTTCTCTAAAATATACCATACCTTATATCACAAAGCAACTACCATGCATTCTATCAGATCACAATGGAATGAAATTAGAAATCAACAATAAAAAATAGATTCTATTTTAATACCTGGAGACTAAATATTACACTATTGAATGATGAGTGGATAGTAGAATAAATCAAGGAGTAAACAAAAAATACTTAGAGGTAAATGAGAACAACACAACATATCAAAATCTATGGGATGCTATGAAGGCAGTACTAAGAGGAAAGTTTATTGCATTGGGCTCATTTATTAAAAGAATAAAAAGTCAACAAATAAATGACCTAACATTATACCTCAAAGCCCTAGAAAAAGATGACCAAATTTAACACCAAAAACAGTAGAAGACAGGAAATAATTAATATCAGAGCTGAAATCAATGATATTGAAACAAAAAACAATTGAAAAAATTGACAAAATAAAAAATTGGTTCTTTGAAAACAATAAATAAAATAGACAAACTCTAAGCCATGATAACAAAGAGAAAAAGAAAGAAGATTCAAATGACAAAAATTCATGATAAGAAAGGAAATATTGCGATGGACATAACTGAAATACAGAAGGTAATTAGAAACTATTTTCAAAATTTATACTCGAATAAAATAGAAAATATTGAAAATATCAACAAATTTTTAGGGACATAAGACCTACCCAAACTGTATCAGGAGGTCATACACAATTTAAACAGATTAATTTCAAGTAATGAAACAGAAAATGTCATCAAAGCCTACCAATCAAAAAAAGCCCAGGACCAGATGGATTCTCAGCTGAGTTCTACAAGACCTTCAAAGAAGGATTAACACAATACTCTCAAAGTATTACATGAAGTAGAAAAGGAAGGAACCCTTTCAAACTCATTCTATGAGACTAATATCACCCAATAACAAAACCAGAAAAAGACACATCAAGGAAAGAAAACTTCAGACCAATATCCCTGATAAATATAGATGAAAAAATTCTCAATAAAGTTCTGGCAAATTGTATACAGAACATATTAAAATAATAGTGCACTACAATCAATTGGAGTTACAGGAATGCAGGGTTGGTTCAACATACAGAAATCAAAAAACATGATTCATCATATCAATAGACTTAAAAAGAAGAATTATATGATCATCTCAATAGATGCAGATAAAGCATTTGACAAAATACAGTACCCTTTCATGTTCAATACACTGGAAAAACTAGGGATAGTAGAAGCATACCTCAAAACCATAAAAGCTATATATAAACCCTATGCCAGAATAATTCTAAATGGAGACAAATTGAGAGCATTTTCTCTAAAAACTGGGATAAGACAGGATGCCCTTTTTCACCACTTTTATTCAACATCATCCTTGAAACTCTAGCCAGAGCAATTAGACAGAGTAAAGAAATCAAAGGGATACAAATAGGTAAAGAAGAACTCAAATAATCACTATTTGCTGATGACATGATTCTGTATTTAAAAGATGCAAAAATTCCACCAGAAAACTTCTAATGCTAATAAATGAATTTCACAAAGTAGCAGGATATAAAATCAACACCCATAAATCAAACATGTTCCTATACATCATCAATGAAGCCACTGAAGTAGAAATTAGGAAAACTACCCCATTCACAGTAGCCTCTAAAAAAAATACTTGGGAATTAATCTAACAAAACAGGTGAAAGACTTCTACAGTGAAAACTACAGAACACTGAAAAAAAAAAATTGAAGAAGATCTTAGAAGACAGAAAGACCTCCCATGCTCCTGGATAGGCAGAAATGATATTATCAAAATGGCCTCTCTGTCAAAGCATTATACAAATTCAATGCAATTCCTATTAAAATCCCAATGACATTCTTCATTGAACCAGAAAAAGCAATCATGAAATTAATTTGGAAGAATGACACCCAGAATAGCCAAAGCAATAATTAGCAATAAGAGTGAAGCAGGAAGCATCACAATACCATACCTCAAACTATACTACAGAGCTATAGTAAAAAAACAGCAGGGAATTGGCACCAAAACAGACATGTAGACCAATGGTATAGAAGACAAAGAGACAAACTCACACAAATACAGTTATCTTACACCAGACAAAGGTGCCAAAAATATTCACTGGAGAAAAGATAACCTATTCAGCAAATGGTGCTGGGGAAAATGGAAAGCCCCATATAACAAAATGAAATTAAACCCTTTATCTCTCACCCTGCATGAAACTCAACTCAAAGAGGATCATAGCCGTAGGCACTAGAACGGAGACCCTGTGCTTACTAGGAGAAAAAGTAGGCCCAAATATTCACCATGTCAGCCTGCAATCTGACTTTCTTAAGAAGACCCCTAACGTGTGAGAAGTAAAATCAAGAGTCAATAAATAGGATGGATTTAAACTAAAAAGCTTCTTCTCAGCAAAAGAAGCAATCAATAATGTGAAGAGACAGCTTACAGATGAGGAGAATATCCTCATCTGTACAACATGCTCCTCAGATAAAGCAATAATCTCTAGGACATACAAATAACTCAAAAAACTTCACACCAAAAAACAAATAAACCAATCAATAAATGGACTAAGGAATTGAACAGATGCTTCACAGAAGATGATATACAATCAGTCTATAATTACATGAAAAAAAGTTCAACATCTCTAGCAACTAGAGAAATGCAAATCAGAATTAAGATTCATCTCACTCCAGTCAGAATGGCAATCATTAAGAATACAGGCAACAATAAATGTTGGTGAGGATGTGGGTAAAAAGGTACACTCATACATTGCTGGTGGGGTTCAAAATTCATGTAGTCACTCCGGAAAGCAGTATGGAGGTTCCTCAGACAACTTGGAATGGACCCACCATTTGATCAAGCTATCCCACTTTTAAGTTTCTAGTCAAAGGACTTAAGATCAGCATACAACAATAGGACACAGCATCTATGTTTATTAGTAACTCTACTCACAATAGCTGAACTATGGAACCAACCTAAGGGTGCTTCAACAGATGAATGGATAAAGAAAATATGATGTACATATCACATATATATATCATCTATATGATGATATAGATATCATATATATGATGATATGAGGAATGATATTTTGGCATTTGCTGTTAAATGGATGGAGTTGGAGAATATCATACTAAGCGAAATAAGCCAAACCCAAAAAATCAAAGGAGGAATGTTTTCTCTGATATGTGGATGCTAATTCACAATGGGTGGGACAGGCTCTAGGGAAGACTAGAGTTACTTTAGATTAGGTAGAGAAGAGTGAAGGAAGGGGAGGGTAATGGAGTTAGGAAGGATAGTACAGTGAAACAGACATTATTACCAAGGTACATATATGACTGCATGATAGATGTGATTCTATGTGTACAATTAGAAAAATGAAAAATTATACTCCATTTATATATGATGTATCAAAGCACATAAATACATTCTACTTCATGTATCACTAATTAGAACAAATTAAAAAATTTTAAAATACTTTTAGCTATAAGAAGTAGGCTCATATTTTAAAATTTCTGCAGAGAGTGTCCATAGTTCAAAACTACTTGTCTACATCTTCATTTAGATACACTAATAAACGCAAAAACTGGAATCTGAAATCATTGTGAGCCCTGAAATTCATTTAATAACCATAGAACCTGCAAGGAACCACTGAAAATTACTCACCTCATTAACTGCTATAATGATTGAATGAGGAAAAATTAGTTCCTAAACATGGTATGGATGTGTTTACTTAAAAACAATGCATTATCAACAATCAAAATCTTAGTCATTTCTTTCTCTAGACTAATTCCTGCCTAACCTTTTCATACTGTTGTGTACTTGAATGGGCTGTAGGATTGGACTCAATTGCTATTAACTAATAAGCAAAAGTGTAATTCTTCCCACAACACATTGTCTCTTTGCCTTAAGGACACACTGTCTTTTGGGGTTCCTTTTATCTTACAGGACATTCCTTCCCAGCCCCTGGCTATTACCTCCTCATTACGAATTGTTTGGGGATTTGGCCTTGGTACCTGACTTCTTTTTTTGTTTGTTCAAATTAGTTATATATGATAGTAGAGTATATTTTGACATATTATACATATTTGGAGTATAGCTTCTCATTTTTCTGGTTGTACATGATGTACAATTACATTGGTTGTGTAATCATATATACACATACTATTGTTCGATTAATTTTACTATCTTTCCTATGCCCATTCCCCCTCCCTTCCCTTCATGTCCTTTTATCTAATCCAAAGTTCTTCTATTCATCCCTAATCACCTCCCCCTTATTGTGGATTAGCCTCTCCTTATCAGAGCAAACATTCAGTCTTTGGTTTTTTTGGATTGTTTTGCTTCACTTAGCATAATTCTCTAGTTCCATGCATTTACTGAAAATACCATAATTCCATTCTTCTTTTTGAGTGAGCAATATTCCATGGCATATATACCACATTTTCTTTTTCCGTTCATGTGTTGAAGGGCACCTATGTTGTTTTCACAGTTTATCTATTGTTAATTGAGCTATTATAAGCCTTGATTTTGCTGTGTCACTGTAATATGCTGATTTTAAGTCTTTTGGGTATACAACAAGGAGTGGGATAACTGGGTCAAATGGTGGTTCCATTCCAAGTTCTGACTTTATCTACACTTACTCTCCACCAGACACTCTTAACCAGTTCTATAGCTGTTAATATTATCCATGTGCCTGTATAGCGAACTTGATTTCTGATACCAGTCAACTACTGAGTACTCAATCAGTATCCATTGCAGGGCTGGTCCCCACTTTCCTAATCCCCCTTTTAAAAAGAATTTGTTCTTTTGGGTTATACATGACAGTAGAGTCTATGTTGATATATTTATACAAACATGGAATATATCTTATTCTAATTAGGATCCCAGTCTTGTGGATGTATACCATGGTGAGATTCACTGTGACATATTCTTATATGTAGCTATCCAGCACATGCCCAAACACTGAAAAATGTCTTTTCAGTTCCCCTGAGATAGTGTCAGGGTACCCCTGGTTTGTTTTCTTCCTTTGTGCTGCAAACTAAATAAGAAATTAACTTGACTTCACATGAATACCAAGATTTTCTCTAGTAGGCAGTATCAATATTTGACAAATATGCTTGTTTAATTTCTTGTTCTCTGCCTGCCATATCTTAAATGTGAGCTCCTTAAAAAGATTATTTTTTATCTTTTTTATTGCATATGCCAAGAGGCTGCTCCAAAGGAGGTACTCAACAAGTTTTGTTGGTTTCTTTTTTGAGTGAAGAATAATGATAGATATTATGATAGTTATTAATGTTGCTATTTTCATCTGTTACATTTATCAGTATTATAGAAAAAAAGCTGACATTTTGCCCTTTCTCTAAATGTACAAAATCACAGTCAGAAAAGTAAAGTGTTTTCTCACTGATACAAACAAAATAACAAAAAGGCCAGGGTGACCCTCTTGTTTTAATCCATGTTGTGCTGCTATAACAGGAAACTACACCCTGGATAATAATAAAGAAAATAAAAGCATTTTTCATAGTTCTGGAGACTGGCAAGTCCAAGATTAAGATGCCAACACCTGGTGAAGACTTTCTTGCTACATCCTCACATGCCAAAAGGGCAAAGGAGTGAACTCACTTCCACAAGTCCTTTTTATAATGGAGTTAAACTTTTCATGTGAGCAGAGCCCTTGTGACCTAAACAATGTCCCAAAAAATTCCTGCTCCCAACATCATTGAACTGATGATTGTTTATTTTTGTTTGGTTTTGGTACCAGGGATTTGAACAGGGGCACTTAACCACTGAGCCATATCCCCATCCCTTTTTATTTTTATTTCGAGCAGGGTCTCTAAGTTGCTGAGGCTGTCGTTGAACTTTTGATCTTCCTACCTCCAGAGCCATAGGGATTACAGGCATCTGCCATCATGCCCAGAAAGGATTACATTTTAAAGAATTTGAGGGGACACACTGAAACTGTAACACCTTGCAACTCTGTCCCTGAAGTAAATTACAACCTCAGCCATTTACTGTAAGTTGTTCTCTAATGTAAATATGTTTATTTCTAATTTTGTCAGTAATGATACCTGATAAAGCTTTCAAGAGTAATAATCATTTTAAAAAACTTTTGCTGCCACAAAAAGACTAACTGTAATTTGGGCATCTGGTGGGGATTTCTGTTTGCTTTCTTTTTAAAAATAGAAAAGTTTTTTTTTTTTTTTTCATTTAAATATTTGTTGTTTAGTTGTTAATTCTATATATTCAAAAGAAGAACCACTCAGGAAAAAATGTTTGAAGTAAACTGGTTTTATTTCCCAAATCCATTAGCTTGGAATTTTTGTTGTTGTTGTTGTTTTGTTTTGTTTTTGAGATTTTTTAAAATACTAGGAATACTACAAAAAAAATTCTCAAAGATTTAAAAAAAATCTCATAAGTAAAAAATCTCAATATTTCTATTATACCACAATTTAAGGGATCTATTAAAATACCAAAGAAAATATTAAATTGGAACTGATACATGAAATGCCCATCTGGTTGCAAAACAAGATATCAGGTAAATATCTATGTCCATATATATGCATATATGAATACAGATAGTATATATACATATACATAGTAATTATGATTTAAAAATAAAAAATGAAAAATGTGATTGAGTTAAATGAAAGCTATGTTCTTTTAACACCATAAAGAAACCAAAGCATCCTGCTATAGGTATATATTGATGGTTTTACTAACTAAAAACAGGTGGACTATTTGGCAACAGAGGGCAATAAGAACTGTCATTCCCAGATTTGGCAGTTAATGATAATAGCATCACTTAAAAGAGCAGGTGTTTAAAATGTCATCTATATGAATGGGGAAATATGTGTTAGACAAGAAAGCTATGTTTAATTTGTTCAGAATTTTTTTCTCATTTTAAGAAATTATGTCCAAATCAAATTTGACCTAAAGGTTATATCTCTTCTAAGAAATTCAATTGATTATTTGAAAAATTATTTCTTTACTATAGAAGGCTCATGATTAAATGCATAACATTTGATAATACAATTACTGGACTCCATTTTTATAATTCTGTGTTCTTTTTTTTATTAAATACACTATCATAAGCAAGGTATCTTTCTTATACATTGGCCAAATAATATTGGAATAAAGTTGGTCAAATAAAGAAAGTAAATCTACCCATTTTCTTCATACCATTGTTTAAAATCAAGGGATAGTTTGAAAATGTATATAATATTAGGTAAAATTTGTTCTTTTTATTTTTAATATTTACTACTTTTAATTTAGTTTATGTTTTAAAAATAAAAGGCTGATACCAGGTATTCAGTAGGTCCCCGTGCCTGTCCTGGCAATCCTGATATATGACTGTGAAAATCACAGTGAATTGCTTTCTGTCTTTGAGTAACCTTGTTTAAGCTTTTTATGTGTGGCAAGATTCTTTTACCATTACTTTTGTTGAGAAAAAAATATCCATAAGTTGAAAATAAAGCAGGAAGATTACTTCACGTCCTTTCAATGTCATTGTTTAACAGGCTCACTCAAGAATCATTTAATTATCTAGGAGGATGCACCTGTGTTTTACTTTGCTATTTATTATTTTATTAGAGTCCTGAAACTGTGAAATTAAATGTTAACTTATAAGCTTCTGTCAGGTAGAAAAGATAAGCTCAAATATTTCCAGTTTCTGTTTTAAGGCTTAACAGTTTCATTTTGATTAACAAAGTATTTCCATGAATCCTTTGACAATATAAATCTTCCTTATTTGAATTGAACTTTGAATTAGTTTTACTATCTTAGTGTTTTCTTCACTGATGAATAAAACCTTTGTCACATGTTTATTTTGTTTGATGATAGTCATGCTTCTTGTAATGTAAAAAGCTGCAACCGCCATGCCATGCAGATGCAACCGCCGCTGTCAGAGCAGTGCTCTGCCCATGTGGCCCCACACCCTGCCAGCTCAACACCACAGGCAGCAGGCCAGCACTCTGTTTACCCTGTAGAGGGACCCTTGCCTCAGGCTGCCTACCAGCCCAAGGACCAACCAACCTCGTGGGGCTCCCTCCCTGGTGGTTGGGCGCAAGACAAGCCTGCAGGGAAGGTAAGGTGGATGACAGCTCCCCCGCCCCTTCCCTGTAGTTAGCCTGCCATTGGTTCATTTGTCAGTCTGTCCTTGACAGCCATTGGCTGATCCCTAGTCCGCCAAAATTCAACTTTCAACAATTGGCCCTATCACCGTTTTGCTGGCGAAGTTCGAGAGTTTAAAAGAAGCTCCCCAGCCATGTTCTCCCTTTTTTTCTCTCTTTTTCTTCAGGGCAGACAGTGTTCATCTCTCTGATAAAATCTCTTGTGTGAGTTCCAGCATCTGGAGTATTTTTTCTGGGCACTTTTTTCACCTTTCACTTCTAACTTGAAAGGATAAGTAATTGGTTTCAGAAATTCAGTGGAGGTACCCCAGCGGGATCCCTTACCAGAAACAATTGGCTGAGTTACCTGAGAAGAACACCCATGACACGTGTGTCTGGGCTCACAGAGTAAGTTCCAAGAAGCATTAGAACTTTAAATTTCTGAATCCCTATTCCTCTGTCACTTTTTGTAACTCTGTGTTTTTGTCATACTTTCCAGTTCTAGACCAAGCTGTTTCTGGTCCTCATTTGCTCAGGGTCAGTAAATGATTTCCAGTTGATGGCAGCAAAAAGTAGAAATCTAGTTTTAAGATCTGATTACTTTGCAATTTCTTAAGCAGAATGAAGTTAGTCAAGTCAATAACAGATACCAATTCTGTTTTGGGTGAGAGCTGATAGTGAATCCTAACTCGATCATCTTTTAATATTTGTCTATTTAAGAAAACAAATCAGTTTCAAAGATTTCAAATTCAATTGTTTTATAGAAAATGAAGATGCTCATGTATATCTAATAATTAAAAATTAATACAAAATAAATATATTTAGTAACAATTTATGTTAGGATTTTAAGACATACAAAAATTATTTTTTTAGAACTTTCTACGTACCTTAGGAACCTGTGTATATGAGAATATAAGTTATCATGAATCTTGATGATATGTTAATATTTTGATCTTAAAATACACCTAATTTTTCTTGTGTTAGTATGTAATATGTGTACAATTTAAAATAAATTTGAATTAATTAATCCTACATATTTTTGTCTTAGCTAATATTTTTTAATTAAAATAATATTTTTACATGTATTGGTTTTATCATTGTTATTTTAAAATTTTGTGTGGTAAAGCCTGTATACTTGGTTATAGAATTGCCATATGATCCACAATCCCACTGTTGGGTAGATATCAAAACAAATAAAAATCAGCCTATTGGAGGGAAAGCTGAACTCCAATGTTTGTTGTAGCACTATTTACTATAGTAACAGAATAAAAACTAATGTGTCCATCAGTCAATAAATGGGTAAAGGTAAACATGGTGCCTAAAGGCAATGGGATACTATTCAGCCATAAAAAATGACAAAATCTTGTCATTTGAGACCACAGCATTGGAAATGGAAATCATTAGGTTAAGTGAAATAAGCCAGGAACAGAAACAGAAACAGATTATGTGAAATCTTTAAAAAAAAAAAAAAAATCTCACAGAAGTTGGGAATAGATGAATAGACTGATAGTGTTGGGAGTTGTGACTGAATTGTGGGCTTTTCTAAGCCATCTCTAAGGAGAAGTGTGCCCCTTGGCGAACTCTCAGTGTCATGTCACCCATCTAAGACCTCTCTGTTGCCTCTGCAACGTTCTGTTCAAAGAGAATTCTGTGATACCCAGAACTTATTGGTTCAGACAGCCCTAGGTTCAAAGGCAACTTCCTGGAGGTGGAAAGAGATACCAGTGTGCCCAGATAGCCTGTGAGGCACCAACTGACTGGAGGAGGAAGAATTACTGCTCAAGTGATAAGTCTCCAATCAGGTAATCAGGCCAATTTCCCCATAGCTTCTCACTTCTTGTGTATCTTAAAAAAACTTTTTATCACAATAAACCCCTTTGATGTGCTTCCTTATGACTAAAGCACACAGAACCTTACTCTTTGTTAGGGAATAGACCCAGAATCTATTCCACCCCCCAGGTCCCCACTATAAAACTATTTTTCATGACTTTTGTGTTTTATTTCATATTAATTATTTCATATGTTTAATTTCTCAGTGAATTCACACCTTTTTTTCATTTAATGATCCCTCCCTACACAGGACACAGTGACACAGTAGCTTCCAAATGTTGGAGGATAGGAGTGACGGGGATACATAGATTAATAAGTTCTCAGCAACAGTTAGAGAGGAGCAAGAAGTTCTGCTGTGCTGTTGCACAGGAGGGTGAAAATAGAATAAAGAACTATGCATTTTAGAAAGCTTGAACATCTGGGGAAAACTAACTAGGCACTTCACATAATATATGTGAATTTATTTTTATGAATATATGAAATATTTCCAAGCCTCATTTGTCATCATGGAGATACAAATAAAAAATTGAATTAGTCATCACTATCCCCTCCAGAGTAAGTAAAAATAATAATAAAAAAAGATTTGCAGTTTTGTATTCAAATACAAATACTGGCAGTAAGAATAAATTGGTTCAACCAGTTTGAAAACTGTTCTGGACTGTCACCTCTAACTATCTGCACAGTAATGACCAAACAATTCTGTTGCTCAGTGGAGATGCTCAAGTGTTCATCAATAGATATATGCAGAAATATTTCTGACTATACAATTCATAACAATCCCAAACTGGTAACAGCACAAATGTTTAAATATAGTTGAATGATTAAGTATATCATGTTATATTTATATAATGGAACACTGTATTGCATTAAGAATGAATGAATTTGCTAGATGTATCAGCATGCAAATATCTTACAAACATAACAACAAGAACAAAAATGGCAGAAATAAAAGATTAAATGCCAACTGACTCTCCATTTTTATTAAATATTTAATTGGTTCATGATTATACATAATACTGGGATTCATTGTGATATATTCGCTCATGCACATAATATTATTTGATCAATTTCATTTCCAAGTGCCTCTCCTTTCCCTTCCCTCCTTTCTTCCTATGCCACACTTCCTCTACTCTAGTGGTCTCACTTTTATTTTCACAAAAACCCCCTTTTTTTCCTTTTCTCTCTCTAGCTTCCATATGTGAAAAAATACTTACAACCCTTGACTTACTGATGACTCTAAATCCAAGAACCTCAAAAATAAGCAAAACTGATGTATAGGTTTGGAAGTCAAAATATCTT
The DNA here is from genome assembly GCA_020662805.1 of Glaucomys volans. Classification (NCBI taxonomy): domain Eukaryota; kingdom Metazoa; phylum Chordata; class Mammalia; order Rodentia; family Sciuridae; genus Glaucomys; species Glaucomys volans. Next base: position 88,654 of record JAJEJO010046948.1, read on the forward strand.
TAGAGAGCAATAAGTTGGTCATTATTGGAAGGTATACCAGGGTTCTGGATTGCTAATTAACTAATTTTGAATATTCAATCAATTAAGAGGAAAATGAGGGCAAAATTCTCATGAACAGTGATGTGATAGGAAAATAAAAAGCATTGTGAGCCTTAAGTTTACTTAAATATAGGAACTCAACTAAGTAAACATAGGAATTAACTAACAGATCTGATTGAATGTAATAAATTTGTATAATATTATACTGTAAAATTTGTAAATTTTGTATAATTTGTAAAACCAAGATAAATAACCGATAATGAGCACATACAAAAGATGTATGAAATACTAACGTACTTACCTTTTAGAGAAGTTAATTGTGCTTAAAATAAAACATTGTATTGCAAAATAGTCAAACTTGGTAATGTTTTTCTTAAACATTTTTTTAACTTCAGAATGATATTTCAGAAATAATAAACCTTCTGTTAAGAAATAATTCTCAAAACTCAATAAGCCATTTTCAGTATCTTTCCTTAATTACAACAAAACAAGAAATATATGAAAAATATATGCTAAAAATTACATGTAATATTCCTATTAATGCTAGAATCAATAGTATATTATCAGTTTTATACAAATATTACTCTTCCACATGGTAGGTAACTTATTTATGTTTTTTTCTCCTGTTGTACTTATAGGAAAGATCCTGGATTGGTCTTATGTAATGGAAATAAAACTAAAATAGGAAAAACAAAAATACACCTGAAAATTAATATGCAAAGTCATTGAAAATAGAACATTTTAAATGGTGACAATTAGAGACTTGATATTTTCTTTTTGGCCATAGTAATTGTTTGAAAAGTACCAATAATTTTAGTGTGTCTGGTTCTAGGGAATGAACTCAGGGATGCTTTACCTCTGAGTTACATCTTTGGCCCTTTATATTTTTATTTTGAGATGGGGTCTTCCTAAGTTGCTGAGACTGGCCTTAACTTTCAATCATCCTACCCAGTCAACCAAGTTGCTGAGATTACAGGCATGTACCACCACGGCTGGCTAAAAATTAACAATAATTTAAAAAATTACAACAAATTGATTTAAAGAGATTTGTCATTTAAAATACTAAATAGGTAAGTAGAAAATGATTGTATTATATGGTATGTAGGTTTTAATTTCTTCATAAAACATGTTTTAATTTTTTTAATCATTCTCTTTAGAACTAACACAGTCCTTGAAAAGTCCATTCATTAATACTTTATATAACATGCTGCCTTTATATTGTTGATATAATACAATTTTTTCACAAGTTCCATTATACATAAAAAGATGATTTTGTTTTCTTTTTTTATCATAATTAACTTAGTTGCATCCTATCTATATCAAGAATTTAAAAATAAATCAGACATTATTACTCTGTGTACATATATAACTATATGACCAGTGGGATTGTACACCATGTATAACCAGAAAAATGAGAAATTATACTCCATTATATATGATGGATCAAAGTGAAAGGATGGATTGTATAGAGGAAAATGAGGGGTGGGGAGGGGGCAGGGAACGAAAGATAATAGAATGAGACAAACATCATTATCCTATGTATATGTATGAATATACAAATTGTATGATTCTACTTTGTGAATAACCAGAAAAATGATAGTTGTACTCCATTTGTGTACAATGAACCAAAATTTTTAAATAAATAAATAAAGTCCATTATATTGTAACATATAACTAAAACAAATTCAAGAAATTTTTAGAAAGAATTAGAACTATATGCAACCACACAATTTTGACAGGAAACTTGGGGAAGTAAAATTTGGGATTGTACTTTCCAGGAACCTAATAATAGGGCATTCAGATCCCTCCATTGTGATTTGTCAGCTTAAATTACACTAGATATTTTGTAATTCCAACTCTAAAAATGAATCTCAGTGATATGACTTGATTTATTTTCTACCCTTGGCCCTTGGCTTATGGAGATAGGAAATCTTGATTGATCTTTCCAAATTGAGAGATATTGCCAAAAGAAAGGAATGGGATATCAATAAAGCACAGCTGCCTACTACAGAGTTATCAGTAATGGAGCTTCTTAATGCATGAAACATTATAGTCCTATTTGTTTTAAATGGATTATGTTTCTTTAGTCATAGTTTAGTAAAATTTATTTAATTGAAAATATTTATTGCCTATCACATAAAAAATTTACCTTCTGACTGAAGTCTACTAAGAATCTTAATAAGGAGTCAATATGAAATGTTATTAAATCATTAGCATGTAAGTTATAATTTTCTTCTTTATCCTATAAATGCCAATATATTTTATAATACTGGATAATCCTTTCATTGTTGTATTAAGCCCAATTTTTCAAGTCATTACTAAAATTATTATATCTACTTACATTTCCTTAATGAGCAGTAATGTTGATGTTAATTTACTATGTATTCACTATCCATATACTGCATTTAGAGAAATGTCTATTCAAATTTTTCATCTAGTGCTAAGGATGTAGTGCAGTGGTAAAGCACTTACATAACATATACAATACCCTGAGTTTGATTCCCAGCACTACACAAAGAAAAAAAAAAAAACATTCACTTACTTCAAATGTTGGCAATTTTTCTCTACTATTGAGCTTTTGCAATTCTTTATGCATTCTGGAAAAAGTCTTTTATCAGATATGACTTACAAATATTTTCTTTCACTGTGTGAGCTGTCTTTGCTTTCTTCATGATAACATTGTGGCATAAAAGTTTATAATTTTGATGGTTTGATATAGTTCAATACATGTGGTTTTTCTTTGTCAGTTCTATTTTAGAACTCATATCCAAAATATCATTGATTAATGCAAGATCATGAAGATTTATCACTATGCTTTCTTCTCAAAGTTTTAATCATTTAACTCTTACATTTAGGTTTTAATCCATTTTGATTTAGTTTTTGTTATGATAAGAGATAGAAATTCAAATTTATTTGTTTACTTGTAAATATCCAGTTGACACTGCCTTAGTTTTAAAAAGACTATTTTTCCTCTTTGAATTTTCTCAATATCTCAACTGAAAATCAATTATTAAGAGTTTATTTCTGGACTCTCTGTTTTATCTTATTGCTCTATATGCAATTTTTACACCAGAGTCACACTCTCTTGATTATTACAGCTTTGTAATAAATGTTCTAATGCAGAAAATGGCATTTCTCCAAATTCATTCTTTACTTTCCACATTGTTGTTGTTTTTCAAAATCCCTCATATTTGGTGCAAACTTCAGTATAAACTTATTGACTTTTAAAATAAAGGCAACTGGGATTTTGATAGAGATTATATTGAAGCTGTAAATTAAAGTGGGAAATCCTGCCTCTTAACAATATTAGACATCATTCTTTGGATATTAGATGTTTTTCCATTAATTTAGATTACATTTAATTTTTTTCAAAACTGTTTTATAGTTTTCTATATACAAATCTAACACTCCTTTTGCTAATTTTATACCCAAATACATTGCTATTTTGATACTTTTGGAAATGGAATTGTTTCTTAATTTTTTTTGGAATTTTAGCAATTTTCATTGCTAGTATCTACAAATTTGGGATGTCTTCCCAATGATATTTAGGTATAGATCTTATATCCTTTAATTTGATGAATTAATTTCTAATAATAATTAATAGTTTGGTTTTGAGATACTATATATGTATATGACAATGCCATCAACTAATGGAAATGTTTTTGCTTTTTTTACTTATTTCTAGTACTTAAATTTTGTATTATTTTTATTGTCTAACTTCCCTGTCTAATATTTAGTACAATGTTAATCATATTTGAAAAAATTGATATCATTATCCTGTTCTTGATCATAGACAGCTGAACATTCGTATTTTTTACTGAAAGTATGACATTAGCAGTGAGTTTTCATATATGCTCTTTATCTGGTTAAGAAAGGTTTTTTAAAACCTTTCCTATTCATAACTTGATTGTTTATATGATGATAGTATATGGAATTTTGCCAATTGTTTGTCTAAGTCTATTACAATGATCATATGGGTTTTGCCTTTTGTTCTATTAAAATTGTGTACATGTTAATTGATTTGTGTATGTTAAACTCACCTAGTCGTCATGGTTAGTGTCATTATGTGTGAAATCAGATGGCTACTAGGCCTTAGGAGAGACTGAATACTTCATCTTGGGCCACCAAGTTTCCATGGAACCCTAGCTGTCCATTATAAAGTGGATATTATCTAACTAACTCAAAGCATAGAGTTGGGTATGCATAGAAAAATTCCATCATCATTAGAAAGTGGTGTATCTTACCCTGAAGACACAAGCAATTTCTTTACTTTTAAATTTTATTTATTTTGATTCATTGTACATAAATGGGGTACAACTGTTGTTTCCTTGCTTGTACAGGAAGTAGTTGTACCATTTGTGTAATCATACATGTACATAGGGTAATAATGTTTGTCTCATTCTGTTATTTTTCCTTCCCCCTCATCCTGTCCCCACCCCTCTTTTTCCTCTGTTCAATCTATCCTTCCTCCATATTTGACTCCCTCCCACCTCACATCACATTATGTATCATCATCCACTTATTAGAGAGATCATTGAACCTTTGTTTTTTTGGGATTGGCTTATTTCACTTAGCATGATATTCTCCAACTCCATCCATTTATCTACAAATGCCATAATTTTATTCTTCTTTATGGTCGAGTAATATTCCACTGAGTATATATACCACAGTTTCTTTTTCCATTAATCTGTTGAAGGGCATCTAGGTTGGTTTCACAATCTAGCTATTGTGAATTGAGCAGCTATGAACATTGATGTGACTGCATCACTGTAGTATGCTGATTTTAAGTCTTTTGGGTACAGGCCAAGGAGCGGGATAGCTGGGTCAAATGGAGATTCCATTTCACGTTTTCTAAGGAATCTTCATACCACTTTCCAGAGTGGCTGCACTAATTTGCAACCCCACAGCAATGTATGAGTATACCTTTTTCCCCACATCCTCACCCACAAACAATTCCTATGTGAAAGTGTTCCAATGTTCATGGTCCTTCTTCATTACTTTCTTCATTACATTCTTCATTTCTATACCTCTGCCCTCATGACAAGTTCCTAGTGATCATTGAACTGAAAAAGAAAAAAATGGAGCCTAGCCATTAATTTTATACAGTATTGCATCCCTTTTCTCAGACATCTTTTAAGGATAGAGGAAATGGGAAATTCTCCCTGTGGCCAAATATGATCAATGGATGTGGTTGCCTGGTTATTCAATTTGCTTGGAAGAATGTGCATATGTGCAAATTTACACCAATTCTATGTGCTATGCCCAATAGTTTCACTTGATGTTTGAGGACTTGAAAGAAACTTGATTAGAATATTAGCAAAAACAAGGTCTTTAGAAGAGATATAGAAGTTTCTCTCTCTAAAATGGGCAAAAACGTGAGGATATTTGTATCCCATGTTAATAATTACCAGTGGGTGAACTCAGAAAGGAAGGATTTGATTATCAAGTTGTTAAGACAATACATTTTGTGAAAATCAACAAACTTCTTTCCTTAACCATTTCTGTCATTGTCTAATGCACTCATGCTCTGAGTGACCATGTGGCAGGGATGGTGTTATGAATAGACTGAGCAATATAAGCATCCACTCATCAAGGTCAGTCTTGATATAACAACTGCCAAGTGCAATTAGACTGCTGCCATCATGGCAGGAGTAGTTGTTCTTCCTTGAATACTCATTTACTCTGAGTATGGATTTGTTTGCCTTGCATGCAAATCTTTTGCCAATACTGCCATTCACATTCTTACAGAATGCCTTAACCATCATTATGATACCCTATACAGCATTGCTTCTGATGAAGAAACCCATTTAACAGAAAATGAAATTCAGCAACGGTCCCACATTCATAGAATTCACTGCCCTTATCATGTTGAATGTCATGCTGAAGCAGCTGACTTCAAAGAACTGTGGAATGACCTTTTAAGGGTTCAGTTATATTGCTAGCTCTGTGGGAATAAGTTTTGAAGGGTTGAGGCAATGTTATCCAGTAGGCTGTATATACTCTCAGTGTCTGATATATGGCACTATTTCTAAGATTCATGAGTTTGGGAATTGAGGGTAAAAAATGGGAGCAGTATCACTCATAATTACCACTAATTAACAACTAGCTAAATTTTTGCATTCTTTTACCACAAATCTGTGCTCTGCTCATCTAGAGTTCTTGGTTTCAAATGAAGAAATGCTTCCAAATAGAAACACACAATAATTCTATTGAAGTGAAAGTTAAGACTGACTGATACCCAGTCACTCTTGGGCCCCTCATACTTTTGATTATTAATATTGATAGTCAAAGAATAGAGTTAATGTACCCCAAAAGTAAGTGACCCTTGATTATTATATACATAAAGTGACAACTTCTCCATCATGGGGGTAAGAGAGTATATCTGGAGTACAGGAGACTTCCTAGGCTCTTAATATTACATTACCAGGTCCTATGTTTAAAGTAAATGAAAAAGTATAATAACTCAATTTGGGTAGCTCTAATAATGGCCCAGTCCCTTCAGAAGGAAGGACCTGGTCACCCAACAGGTAAAGAATGACTATCAGCTGAGGTTCTTTCTGAATAATATCTATTTGTGAATTTCCTAATGTTCTTTCTGCAATTTAATTTTATCTGTCATTGTATATCATCATTACTTTGTTTTAATAAATTAATTGTACCACTTAAATATCTATAAATTTGATGACTTGTTTTATGATTGAGCATCAGATGAATATTCCCTATGTGCTTGAGAATAACATATGCATTATCTTATGGAAATGTTGCATTCAGTTGTTTTGTAGTTCAAGAATTCTATTTCCTTGCTTTTGCAAAGTTTTTATATCCATTATTATTAGTAGGACATTAAATTTAAAACTACTATTTTTGGGTCATCTATTTCTGCATCCAATTCTGTCAGTTTTTGTTTCATGTATTTTGGGGCTTCATTAGTCAATAAATAAGTGCAAAATCCTTAGGGCTTTCTGAGAAATCACCCCTTTTATCATTATGAAGTGTCCCTCTTCATCTCTAGTAAATTTGTTTTGTCTTAAAGTCAATTTTGTATAATATTAATATAATCACCCTCTCTCAGAGTTGTTATTTTCTTGGTATATCTATACATACTTATTTCTTTGAATCCTTAGTATAGGTATCACAGAAAATATATAGCTGAGTCTTGTTTTTACTCAATTCTTCAGGTCACATAATATTTATGGAACTCCTTTCAGGTGTTGGTAATTTTTCTGCTCTCTCAAATCTAGAATTAAATCCCTCAAATCATTTTTATTTTGTGTTATTTCATTTTTCAACTGAATTTTAATTAGGTTTTTATAGTTTCTATAATGATATTCTCTTTTTGATGATATAATGTCAAATTTTATCTACTTACGTTCAGTACTGAAGAACCTATGGCCTTGCACTTACTAGGGAAGCACTTTATTACTGAACTATATCCACATCTCTCTTCCTTTAACTTTTTCTTTTTTTTTTTTTTTTGCATTGCTGGGGATTGAACCCAGGGCCTTGTGCTTGTGAGGCAAACACTCTACCAACTGAGCCATATCCCCAGTCCATCTTCTTTTAACTTTTAAGCAAGGTTTCTTTTAGTTGTTTTAAAATATTTATGATAGTAGCTTTGAAGTCTGTCTATAAGTATACCTTTAAAGGTAAATCTGTTATCTGCTTCTCCCCCGAATGCAGTTTCCTGTTTCTTTGCATGTCTTAAAATATTTTATGGAAAAAATGTTGGGGCTCCAACTCAGGGCCTCACACATTCCTGGCAAGAGTTCTACCACTGAGCTACATTCCCAGCTCAAATACTATATGTTTTAAAAAATATATGACTCTGAATACTAATCCCCATTAGAGATTGCTATTATTATAATTCTTGCGTCTTTTAAAATTTTTTTCCTATCCTTAGTGAATTCTTCAAATTCTATTTCTTCCCACAGTGTGCAATTCTTGATATCACTGGACAGTGTGGGACTTCATTCTCTATGTAAACTGTGGCAGGTGCAATTGAAGGTTCCAGTATTCTTACCTTTTGGGTCTGAGTGAGCACTGTGTTGGAGCAGAGAAACAGATCTTCTCAACTACACCTGCCTGGAATAGAGTCATTACAACAGAGCACAGAGGGAAATGGTGAGTAAATGCCATAATCCTCCTAGGGTAAAACCAAAGCTCTGTAATGGGAGCTTCAGGAGGAAGAGCTACATTTAAATTTAGCTTCAATATGAATTACATTAATGTCTATTTAAATAATGCTACTTTAATACTGATGAATGTTATCTGAAATTTTATTATAATAAGAATAATGAGAGGCCTTTGAAATCTCCATTATTTTCAAAGGAATTGAGGCAGAAAGTATTGATAACCACAAAAATGAAAAGACGTTTGCTGGCTGATTTCCTACATTGGTTCATTTGTAAAGGTTAGTAATTTTACTTAAAAGTTAAAATTAGCACTAAGAAATGTTTCATAATTGTCCTTTAATTAGAGACTAGATTGCAGATGATTAACTGTTATACATAGAATGTCTCATAATTTCGGTGAATGTTCATCTCTCAAAAATGACTTAATACTTATTTTAATAACAGTGAAACTGGAAAAAAATATCTCAAAATCATGGTTAGAAAACCATAAAGAATTATGTACAGAATAATTGTAATGGTTTTAAGGAAGAAATATTCTATTCAAGTAGGAAAATTTGTATTTATATATGTGGAACTTTTTGAAAATCCTACATATAATTCTAAATACAGTTGTATAAGACTTCTTCTACTCTTGAAAATATACCAGAAGATATTAAATTTCTGATTTAATATCAGTGACTATGTTTGATCCAATTCTCCTAAACATAAAAAAATAAAGAAATGTATCTTTTTTGGTTATTTAGCAAAATGTAGTGGGTAGTAAGCTATATTTGATATTTGCGTGCACTTTACATTTATCAAAATTCAAGTTTTACTTTTAAATTCCATCAGTACATGCATCAAGATTATTAATTTTACTTTACTAAGACAAAATAGGTTACATGAAACAAATTTTAATTTTTCTAAAATATTTCAAACTTCATGTCAGTTTTCAACCAAAATTATTTTTCAATATTCCTAATTCTATTTGAATAAATATAAATTCATAGTTCCATAATAGAGTTTGTAATATTATGATCTAAAATATACACAGTACGTGCAAATCTCTAAACAAATGAAACATCAAAAATGCTCCTTTTCTTCTGTAGGTTAGGAAAATTAGTGACAAAAATTTCTGTAATAATATTAAAATATCAAAGGAATATCATACTATTCCTCAAATGGAAATAACTCACTGGAAGGCATCTTCATTCAATTCATGGGAAAGTATGTAAATGGGCACAAGTGGAAGGAACAATTTGTTTTGAAAAAATATGATTTTTGCTTTTGAAATCATGATCTCAATGTTGTGCTTACAAATAAATGTTAGGTACAGTGACACACACTTGTGATCCTTGTTCCTTGTGAGAATGACAGAGGAGGACTATAAATTCAAGGCCAGCCTGCACGATGTAGGGAGACATGATCTCAAAATAAAATTTAAAAATCTGAGAATGTAGCTCAGTTATAGTTTCCCTGGGTTCACTCCCCAGAACTTAAATAAATAAATAAATAAATAAGAATTTTACTGTGTATACATTTGGTTTATGTCATGAAATTTTTCAAATAATTGGAAAGGTTCTTAGGGAAAAACAAAAGGACTAATATAGGTATATATTGACTCTCATCAATATGCAAAATATTAGTTTTTAATCATATTCATGTCTAATTTTATTCTACTCCATTACAGCAACTAATAATGCAATATAGGGCCTTTAAAATACTTATATTGAATTGTTGAGGATTTTTCAATTTATTTTATTTATTTAAAATTTTTTTAAAATTTGTTCTAAATAGTTATAGATAGAGGTAGAATGCATTTATGTATTTTGATAAATCATACCTAAATGGAGTAGAATTTCTCATTTTTCTGATTGTACATATTTTAGGATCACATTGGTCATGCAGTCATATATGTACATGAGGTAATAATGTCTGCTTCACTCTATTTTCCTCCCTGTCCCCATTCCCCTTACCCTTCTTTCAGTTCACTCTACCTAATCTAAAATAACTCTATTCTTCCCTACCCCACCCCCCATTGTGAATTAACATCCACATATCAGAGAAAATATTTGGCCTTTGTTTTGGGGTGTTTGTCTTTTTTCTCTTAGCATGATATTCTCCAACTCCATCCATTTAACAGCAAATGCCATAATTTAATTCTTCTTTAATGCTGAGTCATATTTCATCAAATATATACACCAGATTTTCTTTATCCATCCATCTGTTGAAGGGCACCTTGGTTGGTTCTATAGTTTAGTTCTTGTGAGTTGAGCTGCTATAAACATTGATGTAGCTGTATCATAGTAATATGCTGATTTTAAGTCCTTTGAGTATAAATGGAGGAGTGGGATAACTGGTCAAATGATGGTTCCATTCCAAGTTTTCTGAGGAACCTCCATATGCTTTTCATAATGGTTGCACCAGTTTGCAGACCCACCAGCAATGTATGAGTGTACCTCTCTCCCCACATCCTCCCCAACACTTATTATTGCTTTTATTCTTAATAATTGCTATTCTGGAGTGAGGTGAAATCTTAGAGTAGTTTTGATTTTCATTTCTCTAATTGCTAGAGATGTTGAACATTTTTTCATATATTTGTAGATTGATTATATATCTTCTCCTGTGAAGCAACTGTTCAGTTCCTTAGCCCATTTATTGATTAGGTCTTTCATTTTTTTTTTTTTTGGTTTTGGTGTGAAGTGTTCAAGTTATTTATATATCCTACAGATTATTGCTGTATCTGAGGAGCATGGTGTAAAGATTTTCTCCCCATCTGTAAGCTGTCTCTTCACACTATTGATTATTTCTTTTGCTGAGAAGAAGTTTTTTAGTTTAAACCTATTCTATTTATTGATTCTTGATTTTACTTCTCAGACTGTAGGGATCTTGTTAAGGAAGTCAGATCCTAGGCTAACAGTCATGGTGAAGATTTGGGCCTACTTTTTCTTCTAGTAGGTGCAGGTTTCCATTCTAGTGCCTAAGGTTTTCTTCCACTTTGATTAAGTTTCAAGCAGGTTAATTTCATTTTGTTACATGTGGTTTTCCATGCTTCCCAGCACCATTTGTTGAATAGGCTATCTTTTCTCCAGTGAATGTCTTTGTCACCTTTGTCTAGTGTGAGATAACTATATTTGTGTGGGTTTGTCTCTCTGTCTTCTGTTCTGTACCATTGGCCTCATGTCTGTTTTGTTGCAAATACCATGCTGTTTTTATTACTATAGCTCTGTAGTATAGTTTGAGGTATGGTATCATGATGCCTCCTGCTTCACTTTTCTTGCTCACGATTGCTTTGGCTATTCTGGGTCTCATTTTTCCAAATGAATTTCATGATTGCATTAAATTTATATAATGATTTTGGTAGTATGGCCATTTTGATAATATTAATTCTGCCTATCCAGGAGCTTGGGAGGTCTTTCCATCTTCTAAGGTCTTCTTCACTTTCTTTAGTGTTCTGTGCTTTTCATTATAGGGGTCTTTCACCTCTTGTGTTAGATTGATTCTTAAAGTTTTTTTGAGGCTATTGTGAATGTGGTAGTTTTCTGAATTTTTCCTTCAGTCGATTCATAACCCAAGGCCAACATAATTCTAAGTGGAGACAAATTGAAATCATTCCCTCTAAAAACTGGAATAAGATGATGCCCGCTTTCATCACTTTTACTCAACATTGTCCTTGAAACTGTAGCCAGAGCAATTAGAAGAAATTAAAGTTATACAAATAGGTAAAGAAGAACTCAAACTATCACTATTTCCGATGACATGATTCTATATCCAAAGCATTCCACTAAAATCTTCTAGAACTAATAAATGAAATCAGCAAAGTAGCAGGATATAAAATCAAAACTCATAATTCAAATGCAGTCCTATACATCAGCAATGAATCCACTGAATGAGGATTTTTCTCTTTAAAAGGATTCTACTTTCACATAATGATTCCTGCCATTTTGCTGGATAATTTTTCTCTTAATTCAAGTTTTTAAAAAGTTGTGTGATTATTAGAAAATGAAAGAAATTTACGATTTCTTTTTCAATTAGAACAAGTTTGCTGATCCTACTACTCAAATCAACTATATCCTTAATGATGTGCTTAATTATCAGTTCCTCAAAAAACAACAGTGGAGTGTCCAAATATAATAGTGAATTTGTATATTTCTCTTTGCCGTTCTGGGTTTGATTTATATATTTTAATGATATGCTATTAGATGCACAGACATTAATTAGTGCTATGTTTCTTGGAGCATTAATTTCTTTCCCATTATTTAACATCCTTTTTATACCTGATAATTTTCATTGTTTTGAAGATAATTTTGTCTGAATTAACATAACTATTTTGCCTCTCTTTTGATTTGTCTTATCATGTTATATCATCCCTTTATTTTAACAAAGTTCAAAATTTATATTTAAAGTGGTTATTTGTAGGCAACATATTGTGGAGTCCTGACTTTTTTGTTTGTTTTAATACCACAGTGACAGTATCTGTAGTTAATTTGTAAAATTTGACCATTCACATTTAGTGTGATTAACCATTCACATTTAGTGTGATTAACCATTCACATTTAGGGTGATTAACCATTCACATTTAGGGTGATTAGTAATACAACTGGGTTAATAACTCCTATGCTTGTATCTATTGTGTATTTACTATAATACTTGTTTTTTTTTTCACCCAAACTTCCAGATTTCTCAATTTTCATTAATCATATGATTCTATTTTATCTCTTCTCAGAAAAATTATTTTATTTTTAGAGAAATTTTAATTGTTTAGCTATAGTTTGCAATAAGCATTTTAATTAATAAAGTCTATCTAAAGTAATACTTTATTTCATTGTAATGCTGGTGCCTTATAACAAGTATTTTCAGTTCCTATCTCCCATCTCATCACATTGTTGTCATTGATGTTACTTATCCATTTGCTAAAACTATACATTTGTATTTTTAATATGTGTGATATAATAGTATATATTGTTATCTTAATCTTATTTCATACTAAGAATTAAAAACAAAAAGAACTAATTTTAACTTTGTTTCTTATCCAACACTCTCTCCACTCCACCCCTTTAAATCAAGACCCAAGTTCTTGACCTATTTTCTTTCTCTTCTTGCTGCTAAACTTCTTACATTTTATGCCAGGCACTTGTAAGTGATGAATTTCCTTCCTTTTTTGTGTAAAAGTCTTTAATTATTTCATGTTTCATTTTTTTAAAATTTTTACAGACTTCATTTTGATTCATTGTACACAAATGGGTACACCTTTCATTTCTATGGTTGTGCATGATGTACTTTCATACCATTCATGTAATCATACATGTACATAGGGTAGTAATGTCTGTCTCGTTCCACCATTTTTCATTCTCCCACCCCCTCTCCCTCTCATTTTCATGTTTTATTTTTGATTAAAAAATAGTGATCATGGAAGTGGCATGTGCATTGTTTACACATGTATACATTTTAGAATAATCAAATCAGGTTAATTAATGTATTCATCACTAAAACATTTACATTTTCTTGTGGTGACAACATTTAAAGTACTTTTAGCAGTTTTGAAATATATACTCCATATGTCTTCTCTGCTTACAGAGTATGATTTTGCTAAATTTTAGAAGTCTTGGCAAGTTATTTTTCTTTCAGCAGTTCATTACAATCTCTTCTTGCTTGAGTGATTTATTGAGAAACATGATATAACTTTTCCTTTTTCTTTTAAAACTTTTAAACTTAAGATATTTTTAGTCTCTAGCTTCTGGCAAGGTTTTCATCTTTGAGCTTCTTCACTTTGAATATAATGTGGACGGATGTAATTTTTGTATTATTCTGCTCAATGTTCTCTGAGCTACCTGTTTAATTGTTTGGTAGCAACCATTAAGTTTGGAATGATAGAAATTCCATTATTTAATCATTATTACTCAGCTGTTACTCAAAGATTTTTTTTTCTACTCTATTCTCTTTCTTATTCAGCATACACACCTGTTGCTTTTTGTAGTTGTCCAAAATATCGTGAAAATTGTATTCTGTTTATTTACTCTTGTTCTTTTTTCTCTATTTATTTCCATTTGGGAAATTTTATTAACATATCCTTAAGCACTCTGATTTTTCCACACTATATTTAGTCTACTGTTAAATCTTTCAAAGTATTTTTTGTTTCTGTTATGGTATCTAGACTTCCTACATTTCATTGTGATTCTTTCTTAGAGGTTCCATCTTTTTGCTTACATTAACAATCTGATTTTGCAAACTACTTTTTCTATTAGAAAAATGAAAGAACTGGGAATTAATAAACAACAAATGTATACAGTAGTCACTACACATAATTTTCTCCCATATAATTATATAAAAACAAATGGTAAAACATAATAGAAAGGCATCACATTTATAATCTCAGAATTAAAATTTAAAGAAAAATACATTTGAGAAATATATGAATGTGAGTCGCACAAAGGAGCTTCAATATTGCAAGAAAATAATAAAATACTAAATAAAATGATAGCTCTAGACATACTTCCATTTTAATTTAAAAGGCTGTGAATCTATCACTTCTCAAATAATTTAAAATTTTAATAAACATGCAATCCAATGTTAAAAGGTTACTGTGGAAATGCAGAAAATATAAGAATACTTGGACAAGGAAAATTTAACAACCAAATGTAAATGGAATAAAATATAATAATAAAAAGGGAAACACAGTCAAATACAAGTACAGACACTTGATGGATACGCCATAATCAAATGGTTTAGACATATGTGATAAAACTAAGAAATCAATGATAAATAAAAATTTTCAAAAAAATTATTTTTTAAGTTTATTCTTTTGTTTAAATAAGAGGAAATGCAATTTTTCTGCAGCAAATTTCTATTCAGATTCACCACACTGAAAAATTGAGGCCCTACAGTCTGACAATTTAAATTGTTGCCAATTTACTGGGTTATAAAATTATCATAATTCATTTGGAAAACAATTTAAAATTATGCAGTAGATTTTTAAATTGCATTTCCTAAACTCTGATCATTTCTGTCTATAGAAAGGCAAATTAAAAAGCTCTGAAAACAACACTGTAGTCATTGGAAGGATATTAAAAATTCTTCATGTGTAGGTGTGTGCATGTGGGAGAGTCTGTTCTTAAAATGAGATAACATGCAGCACTGAAAAATAATAATAAACAGATGTATGCATGAAAGTAACATGTATCCGTCTCTCTCTACCTCTACTTTCCAGGTGCTTAGAACAGTGCCTGACTCATTGTAGATGGACACTAAATATTGATTGAAAGGATATATCATAAAAGGAAAGAAGAATTGTTATTTTTCAAAGATGAATTTTAAAAATTCATCCAAACAATTACCACTAAAATTCAAAAGTAATGTTTTGTTTATAGATAAAATGGTAATTGAAGTATTTTCTTCTTTTTTCTATTTCCCATTTTTTGTTCTTTGAAATTCTGATTCTGGCATTACTTTGCATGCCCGAATTCATATCTTCAAGTTGAAACTGTTTAAAAAGATATATAACACCAACTTTTCACTTTCAACACAATTTAATAAATACCATGTAAAATAAACTAAGGGATTAAGCTAATAATCATTCCATTCCTGCCATTCACCATTATAAGAAAAATTTAAGAAAAAATTTGTTAATGTTTTTTCAGAATGTATTTTCTCTTAAATGCAAAGGAATCAATGTACAAAAATAGTAATATAAAAAATAAGTATATTTTCATGAATAGTATTAGTTAATAACTTTCTTCAATTAATAATTTTATAGCAATAAGATAAAGTGTCTTAGCATAATTACATTAATAGATTTATTCAGTTGCCTATAAATAGGCTTGGAAGGTATGCATAAAATTCATGTGTTCCTCATATATTTGAACTCTATTTCATTCCACCCATGTCAAATTAAGTAACATCCTGCTGCATCCCAGGCCCACTTTGATCATTTTCAAGCTGAACACATTTAACAATTTACCCCTGCAGCCTATCTCTGAAGGAGAGTACACTCCCCAGCTCTGCAGCTGAGATACAGAACATGAATAGCTGACAAATGAGGAACCAAGCTCCATCTTGAAGAGGATAGTTTTAAAACAATTTTGTGAAATCTGAAATTTTAAACTACATATTCCCTTTTAAAAATAAAACTCTGAAAATTGGAAAAAAAAAAAGAGGATCATTTTAGATTTGAAGGACCCAACTATCAAACTTAAAGAAATCTTACAGCAGTGCAGACATTACATACAGCATTTGGAAACATTATCCATGACTAAAGTTTAAATAAGGAAAAGACAGAGGTAGCATGATGCCTCTTGCTGGTAATTTTTGTCCCTCAGTCTGTTTTCTGGCATGTGAATGATGACAGGATATGTGCTCTTTCCAACCCTGAGTCACATCCTGATGGTGGCTAGAGGTTTCACCAAGCAAATTTTTAAAATACAGGTTAAACTACTAGAGCAGTAACTCAATATGACCATTAATCATTATGAGTAATAGGCTAGAAACGGTAATCTCCTAAGAGGCTTAAAATTTCATTGAAGTTGATGTTCATATAGCCCTAGATTTAATTCCTGTTTTTATCCATAACAATATATGTATAATGAGTATTTTAATATGCTGACTGCTCACTTACCTGCAGTAATGTTTGTATATCGTGTCTTCAAATTTCTCCATAATTCTTTTCAAAGTCTGAAAGCAATATGCTGACCCTAAAGCAAGGTCATTCACAACAGAGAATCTGTACCAAGATATTAGCAATAAATATTGGTTTTTACCTGATTATTTTTATTACCATATATTGTTACCATCTAATGAGATATATCACTTAATCTTTGTCTCATCTCTATTTAATAAATATTGAATTAAAAGTTTTACCTAATATTTTGAATTCAAAAAACAAATTGTCTAAAATCCCATATTACTTACAATATGAATTTAGATGCCCAATCAAATGCTGTTTGACTTCCAAGTTCACACTCCTGCCATGTAGTCTGTGAGTGGAACTAGATTAGGTCTCTCTAGAATGTTTTTAATTCAGTTTGAGGTCCTAAATTTTGAGAGAACTATATAAATCTGAAAGAATTCTGAAGTCCTAAAATAAGAAATTAAGTAATTTTTAACTAGACTTTCATATTTTGTCTATTTTACACACTGCAGAATAGTGAAAATTTTCTAACAATTGAAAATAGTCTTGTGAAATGTCAAAAAATCTACCCACTTGTAACAAATTACAATAAAACTTAATTGTGAAATTTTTAGATATATGATTATTACCCAAAATTTGTGAGAAAGTAAAAGCTAGAAAAATTTATATTCCCAGTGTCTAGACAAAATTTTGTTCAATGCTCATAAACATAAAACCTGAGAAGAAAAATAGAAATTTGGGGAAACATTTTATTATTGAAGAAGAAAATTAGTTCAGGAATATCAGAATGCTTATGAAGCCAGCATGAGGACCAATGTCATAAAAGGTGGTCATATCTCAGAAACATGGTGGCCAAATCATTTTACCTCTCTGAGTCTTAATTTCCTCTCTGTAAAATAAAACTTAGACTTTCCACCTCTTCAAGTATTCTTTGGAAGCAAACAACTACCTATCAACCTTTTATAAACTGCAAAATTTATTTTCAATATAAAATAGTGTGGTTGAATATAAAATGGAGAGCAGTCTCATGAGATGATCCTTGTATTGCCTTTCTGAAACCTTGAAAATATAATGCCACTTGATATAACTTGTCTTTTAAAAAGATTCCCAATATAGTAGATTTTATGAACTGAATGTTGATAGTCCCCAGAAATTCATAGGCTAAAGCTTAATCTTTATATGATGGTGTTTGGAGACAGAACTTTTGGGAGGTAATTAAAGTAGGATGGAATCATTAGACTGAGGCACTCATGATGGGATAGTAATCTTTATTATAAAAAACAACAGACAGTTTTCTCTCACTCTCTCTCTCCACCTCCTTCCCTCCTTCCTTTTTCATTATCTTCCCTGTAAGGACAGTGAGAAGGTGGCATGTCAAAGAGGGAACCTCACCAGACACCAATCATGTTGACATCCTAATCTCTGACTTTGTATAGCCAGACTGCAAGAGATAAATGTCCCTTATTTTAACTCTCCTTTTTATGGTATATTATTATAGCCAATTAAAAAAATACAATATGTTATAATGATGATTTATTTCAATTTCGTGATTTAAAAATAAAAAATACAGTGTCTCAACAGTATAACCCAATGGTTATACTTGTACTGTGGAGACACTATAGATGTTTTCCATTCTTACAAATAAAAGCTTTATAGTGTGAATTTTAAGCTCAAAACTTTAATTCATACTAGCTCATAGTTAAAGGAAAAAAATAAGTTCATATTTTGAGTAGCAAGTATAACATAAAGTTCTGAACAGTGAAAACATGTTCCATCTTCAGCCAAAATCATTCAAGCATAATTCGATCAAAGATAATATGCAGAACACTGCCTTCAGTGAGACCACAGGACCAGAAGGCGTAAGATGGACACAAGCCAGTTCTGAGCTCTGCAGCTGATGGGAATTATCTCAGCAGTTCAATTGCCATTCTTTCCAACTCTTCTTCCATATTAATGTCTACATAAGTTTCCAAAACTGCCCAAATGTCCTCTATGTGGAACAACACTGTTCCATTTAAAGCAGAGTGAACTGAAAAGCTTAAAAAGACACTAGCAGAATTTGTACATCAAGTAACTATCAAGTTTATGACTTGAATTTCCTGTTTTTGAAGAATGATAATCAGAGTGGTGTGATAATGAGAAAAGCAAAAAATTAATATTAAATGTTGTCCTCATTGTAAAAGACACCATGGCTAATAATTTGGAATATAATATAAATGACCAAGCTACTTCAATATCTTCTTCTTCAGTGATAAGCTATTCTTTCTTCACATCATGGAAATCTTGCTACTTTCCAGGTGTGGTTTGAAAAATCCCAAATTCAGGGTACACTCCAAAGTTATTTTATACCAACAGGCAATATTGAACTCAATATAAAAGTTTAAACAGTAAAACTTTCTATATTTGCACATAAGATTTTATTACTTAATTTTTGAAATATCCCAAATGAATCTATGCAATTTTATTTTATTTTTTCTTATACTTTTTTTGATCTATGAAATCACATATTTTAATAAAAGCAGAATGGAATGTTAGTTTGGATGTGATATGCAGTCAGGAGAAACATTGTTTGGTTAAGTCTTGCTAATTTGCTTACTTTAGGGACAAAACAATGCCTTTCAATGTACATATCCCAGCAGAATACTTCAGTATATTCTTTTTTTTTCTTTATTTTGATTTTTTTTAAATTTTCATATATATTTTTCATATAGTTTTAAAGTAATCCCTGATGTTTGTCATAAATGGTCTATCAGAAAATTTTAATTGATACTTCACTTAAATGCAAGTTTGTAAGTTAATAGCAAGGAATATTTTCTAGTGTTGTAGCATATAAGCATAATAATTTGAAAAATATTATTATCCTATATTTCAAATGAGGAAAATGAAACAAAGGGCTACCTTGTTTTACAGTTCATATATAGAGTTAAGATGCTTAGTGTACTGAAAAAATATTACACTGCTGAATAATGAAACTGAACTTTCCATTCAAGAAGGGAAATTGAATAAATGTCTCATAATCCTACTTTAAATTTTTTCTAGAAAGTGTTTTGCAAATGCTTTTGTAAATAAAATGTTCCTTCTACCATGCTTCTCACATGAAATTATAGATTATGGTTATATCCATAGACTCCATGTAAACACATAAATGAAAATTTGTATTCCTATGCAAAAAGAATAGATTTTAATATTCATATTGATCTTTTATTTCCTATGCTAAATCCTATAATAAAATGTAGTTTCTGAAATAATTTATCCATTGTTAACCCATATTTAATACTCTTTTCTTTCTCAACGATAGTACAATTTCCCTTTAAGTGCTCTTTTCTCTTGAAAAAAATCATTTCAGTCCAACTTTATCCCATTTTCAAGTGAGCATTTATTTTGAAGTCATTTAGATTTAAACATGATGTCAAAGAACGGGCAAGGAGGTCCTATGCATTCTTCACCAAGTCTATCCCCAGAGTAACATCCTGCATAATTAAAGCACATCAAAACCAGGAAATTGGCACTGGTTATCCATTCCACTCACTGAACTAAATGAATCAATAAATTTTTTCTCAACTTTTTAATTTTTACATAAATATTTCTTTACATGATATTTGTTTATGACTGAATGGGCAAATGTGTATATCAGGGATTGAGTTCAAGATAAACATTGTACAACATAGTGACTATAGTTAATGACATATTTTATATACTTGAAAATTACTAAAAGAGCAGTTACTTGTTCTCAATAAAAATTAATAAGTAGTGAGGTAATTTATACACTAATTAGATTGCATAGGCAATCCAAAATGTATAAAAACATCATGTTGTATTTCATGAATACATACAATTTTCACTTGTCAGTTTAAATATATTTACAATTTCTTTGTTCTTTACAGTTTTTTAAAGTTATACATAACAATAGAATTTATTTTGAAATAATTATAAAAGCATGTAATAAAATTTGTTCTGATTCAGTCCCCAGTACTTCCCCTTCCCTTTCCTCCCTCCCCATGCTCCTTTCTTTTTATTCTACTGATCTTTGTGTTATTTATTTACAATATTTTTGTTAGCTAACTATCTGAAAATAAACAATCATCTTTTTCTTTAGCATAATTTAAATGCTTATTTGTTAGTTCCACTAACAAAATTTTATTCTTACATAAATATCTTAATCACACCGTATTTAAAATTACTGTTTGTTTCATTGTTTAACTTATTACAAATGTAGGTTTCTCAGTAATAAATTAGCTGTATAATAAACATTTTTCATGTCAGATTTAATATAATATTATAAATGTAATATTGTATCTTGCTGTCTAAATAGTCTCCTATGATTATTACAACAGGAGAGCACTTTAGGAACTGGTCTATTCTTAACGAATCTGGAGCAAGTAACTACTAAGTTTTTCAGGAAACCAATAATATTTAATAACATATTATATAGTTTTCTCCAGGAATTTGACTTAGAGTTTAACATTTCACTGTCATTCCTAATGAGATGGTTACGAATATCATTACTTGACAGTATTTATGAAGTAATTTCTTACATCATTAATTTTATAATTTTCATGATGATATTATGCCAAAATTTCATATTCCTATATGTGTATAATGAATTATCTAAAAAACTGATGGGAAATTAAATGATAAAATAAAGTTCTTTTGTTTTATTTTCTCCTATTTGACTGCTAGAGTAATCTTGAATTTGAGACCCAATTTGCTCAATTTTACATTTGCATGCCCTTACATAGCAATGTGTAGAGTATCACAGCTTTACTTAGGATAGATTTTCTTTAATACTAGTTGTGTTAATGAATAATCATTAGTTTGAGAGTAAGTGAGGAGGAACTGGAAACTTCCATTTTGTTTCTGAGAAATATCATACTGTGACATAGTGATTTTTTTCAGTTTTCAGGATGTGAACCAAGAAAAGAGGCAGAAAGATATGGAGAAAAGAGCTTTGTACCCATTCAGGCCTTAAAATTTCTAACTTACCCTCAGGTATGATAGAATTAATTTACAGGCAAATATGGATAAATAGAGAAAATTATGGCACCCTCAAGTTGCTTTGATTAGAAAAAAAGAATATATAGCCAGGTTGATGATGGTAAATGAAAAAGGACAGGGTGGAATGGTTGGTTGAGAAATGTTCACACACCTTTAATGTTTCCATCATCTATGAACATTTTTCATTATTACCCTTATTTTTAAGAAAAAGTAAGCTTCAGAAAAGTTATGTAACTTGCCTAAAGCTGCAAAGGTAGCAACTGTCAAAGCCAGAATTAAAAATCAGTTGTGAGTACTCCAAAAACTTTTAAATTTTTTCCTCCACTAAAACAACAGAGGACTTCTTTAAGTGCAAATTTGATTTTAAGAAATCATGAAAACTAAAGAAAATTTTATTTAATATCAAAATCGTAATACATTTATAGAAAATAATGAGGATATTTGCTAGATTTACAAAAATTAGAAAGCAAGGAAAAAATTACAGACAAGGTTTAGTAACTGAATTTTATTTGTGAGGGTAATCTCCACAACTCTCAAGCATATTAGGCATTGGGCATCAACTGTTATTTGATGTTTCACATATATCTTCTCATACTCCTCTCTAACCAGGAGGAATTTTTACAATTTCTAGATGAGATTTTCTTACATATTGTATTAGTACTAGTTCTCCAAAGAAACAGAATCAACAGGATCATCAGACATAGAAATAGAAAAATAATGGATAAGTAGATTGAAAGATAGTTACACGGAGAGATATTATGAGCCATTGATTCAAAGTGATTATAGAGGATGAGAAGTCCCATAATCTGTTGCTTATAAATGAGAGACCCAGAAAAGCCAGTGATGTAGTTCCAGTGCAAACCCAAAGGCCTAAGAACCAAAGGAACCAAGGGTTTATAAGTCCTAGGCTGAGTCTGAAGGCCTGAACACCAGGAGTGCTGGTTTCCAAAGGTAGGAGAAAATTTGAACTTCCTTTGCTTTACAGACCCTCAACAGATTAGATGATGCCCACAATGGTGAGGGCAGATCTTCTTAACCTGGTCTTCTAATTCAAAGGCTGTATTTTTTCCAGGAAACAACTTAAAAGACATATCCCAAAATAATGTTTTACCTGTTATCTCATCATTCCTTCACCCAGTCAAATTAACATATAAAATTATCCATTATCCATATTATTACTGTCTACATGGTTAATATTTCAAGAGTCTCAGCTGACATTTCAGAAGATTATGAGAAGTTTCCTTCTGAACTGTTAACATGGGGAAGAGTTTTTGAGTGCTGAGCAAAATTTCAGAAAACATGCAAGTATTATTCTTGCAGGGAATAAGCATAGGCCTGACATATATAGGGAGCCAGTGAAAGTCTTACTCCACACAATAAAAATGATCTGTATGTTCTCACAGGTTCTCTTATTCTCACATATTCTCTTGAGTGACGAGGCAGAATCTGCAGGCAATTTTAAGACAGAACCCTAAAATCTGCCCTTTTAAGACAGAACTCTAAATCTGCACTTTACAGACAGAATTCTAAAAATGGTCAAAAAGTGCTCAGTTGTTTTGGTATTTATCCTTATCTATTCCTTCCGTCTCTTCTTAGTGGTCAGAATCTACCACCCCATCACTCCTTTCCAGAATCCTAGGGGCCTTCATCTTGGGTGTAAGGGGCATTGGCCAAATTATACCCACTTCCCTTTGCTTTCCAATCTTGTAATTGCATTGTCTGAAAATTCCTTTCCCCTTTGTGTCTTCCCTTGTTATTTTCAACACTATTGCTTGGAAATAAAAAGAAACCAAAACAAAACAAAACAAAAAAGCAAAAAGCAAACAAATGGGCTGGGTCTATAGCTCCAGCTATAGTTGGTAGAGTGCTTGCCTTGCAAGCACAAGGCCCTGGGTTCAACCCCCAGCACCGTGCCAAAACAAAACAAAGCAAAAAAACAAACAAACAAAAACGGAGCTATGGGGGAGATAGCTAGGTAGCTCAGTAGCATAGCACTTCCTTGTGTACATGAGGCCCCGATTTTGATACCCAGCACCACAAAAAAAAAAAAAATATATATATATATGGAAAGAAATAAAATAAAAATCTAAACATTAATTAACTCCCTCCTATATTTTTACTATAATGCTCATAATTTATATCTAGGCAATGTGAAAAACACACAATAGTACGTGTTTCAAGATCTCATATGGCTATACGCATGCATTGTATCCAGGTAAATAATACAAGTACACACCCACTTTGTGCATGCACACATTATATTAAAATATGTGCCAGATTATAAGCTTGAAGGAGGACAATGACTGTGCCTTACTCGTTCACCTTTGTATTCCAAACACCTATGCAAGCGTTTATTACAGAAAACAAAAGCCATAAACAGTGATATATCCTGGCTGAATATCCTAGATATTTGAGTTTTATGTCCTGGATATTTTTTGTTGCCTCTCAAGATCCATCTGATCAATTCACCACAGTGTGTCATATGGAATTATCTTTGTGGAATACATCAAGTGTTGTTTTCTGATTTCCAGTTCAGTTCAACCAACAGAAAGCATTGGCACGAGATAGCAGGACAGAAAAACAAATATTTATTCCAACATTCTCCATTCCCATGCAGCCATCTTAGTTAAGCCACATCTCTCTAACAAGGCCAGAACTTCTATCAGAGGAAGCAAAATGTCTCTTACAGTGACAGCTCTTCTTTCTAGGACCCAAAAACTGTTACCTCCCATTGTTTCTGAGACAATAGGGTAATTACAACTCCAGGTAATTTAGTCAATCTATGATAGCTCCCACTAATCCTCTTCATATTTTCCTAAGTAATTCATTAAACTTCAATAATTTATTAAAATTTACATGTTTTAGATTTTGTTATACTATCTTCCTTTTATCCAATGAAGATACAACTTACTCCTTTTATTTTTCTTTAAGTTCACAATCCATAAACAATGTTTCAAAAAATTATTTCTAAGATATACCCCATGAAAAAATAACTTCTTAGCATAAAATTATAAAATACCAAAATATAATAGCATAAAATACAAAAAATATGAATAAAGAAAGTTTATTTGCAAATTTTGATAGACTTTGACATATCTTTCAATTATTTCTCAGAGTTTAGTATAGGTTTATAATGTACTGTACCTTGTGTTCAAGTATTTCTTAATTTTTTCCATATTTTTCTGTTATTCAGAAAACTCCTGTGAAGCTCTATCTTTCTCTTCTTGATGTTTAAGATACTGTGAATTTTAAGTGTCCAAAGGAAAGTTGAAAGTCAGTTGTATGTTGATTTTTTAAAGTTATTTAATGTTATAGTCAGGTAAATTAATACAATTAATTATCATATCAAGTAAAGAAATAAATTGTCTAATTCTACTAATGTTGACAAAACTGAAGCAACCAAAGTGAAGTAATGTGTTTTTATTTCTTGACATCTTTTACTTGATCTTAGAACTCAGGTCAATTTAATTTGGAATAGGTGATTTTCTTTTCTTAATTCATCTGTTTGGTACATAAGAAGACATGGACAAGATTGTGAGCCGTCTAATGGTATTTTATAATGAATAGAAATATCTTTGAAATAATTACACAAAATATTATAGGTGAAGTGTAAGAGGACCAATTTTAAAACAGTTTAATAAGTACGCAAAAAATAAAATTTATCATTTTATATCTAACATTGTTGTGAGTACTTAAAAATGTCATCTTAATTATTATCAAAATTACTCTGGGATATTATTCTGAGTTCTACAGATAGGAGGAATGAGACATAGAGGATAACTTGCTCAATTGGCAGATTTTGCATTCATAAAGCAATTTGTTCCTGCTTTCAAACCACATATCTATCCAATATCCAATAATATTAAATATGAAGAAAGTTAACTTTTTTTACATAGCTAACCTTTTCACATTCTCAAGAAAATTAGTATATTTAAATATGAATCCAATCTTCCTAACAAACATTTGCTCTTCTTTTTATTGCATTAGTACAAGTTCAACAATCGAATGTATATGATTGCAAGATTTTAAAAATAAAAATATATTGAAGCAATCAGTTTTTACATAAACAAGTACAAGTATTTAAGCATTAATATGACTCTTATTTACAAGAGCTATTTGTTAAATACAACTTTATTTGCCTTCAGTGTTGGAGCTCTTAATCTGGAGGGACTTCAATGCATTTCCATTTCTAAGACAAATAAGCATAAAATATAAGACCAAGTTAGAATCAGAGGTCTTGTCTCTTGGCCATTACAAATGAGGGCAGATGTACACAAACACCTGTTCAAGTTCTCTTTCAATTCATTTTGGCATTGATCCCATTTTGTCTAAAAATTCTATGCAGGACACACATGCCATTGAAGTCAATAACTAGGTGTTTTTCTTCCTTCATTCTAGAATAATCATGCTGTTTTATTTTCTTCTAGATGTTTTTATTTTTAATAAACATCAGCAAGGTTAATTTTGATTGAGGTTTAATTATTTTATTACAAATGTACATGAAAATAAATAAATTTGGTGTTATGTAAGATACAACTTACTTATGCCAATAATGCAGTACATTAAATATGAAGAAAATTGATCAATTGAGCATAATTGCAATATTTATTTATAATGATTCCAAAGTCTAAAATATATGAAGAACCTACAGAAGTTAATATTAAAAAGTTAAAGATCTCTAGGAAAAATGTGCAAAATATAATCCTCATAATGAAAGAAACAGAAATGGTCAATAAAGATATAAAAAATCCTCTATCTCATCAAAATCCTCTATCTCATCAAAAATCCTCTATCTCATCAAAAATCCTCTATCTCATCAGGAAATACAAAATTAAAATAGCAATGACATTCCAATATTTGTATTTCCAAAATACAAAAATTGATAATAGTAAAGGTGAGGTTTGAGGAAATATCCTTTTTAACCTACTGATTATTGATAAAAAAAAAAAAAAGCTTGATAGTAACCAGAATTGGTGAGAACAATTAAGTCTCATGTCCAGTGGAACTGAAGAGGGAGGGTAACATACTTACTATGGAGGGTGTTTTCACTAATATACTTATAGTATATGGTGAGTTTGTATCTATACACATTGAGACATACAAGAAAATTGCTTGCCTCATTATTTTATGAGTAAATTATTGAAATATTAAAATGTTATGGTTAGAGATTGAGAAGATGGTAGAGTAAAGAAAAGCTGTGTTTCAAGTCTCTCTGTAACTTGGGTTCACAGTAATACTTAGCAAGGTGGGGAAGGAGATTTCACTAAAATTCAATATTGGACATTCAAAGTAGCTTAGAGACTCAGAAATTGTTTGCAATAAACAAAGAAAAAATAATACTTTGGAGTTGACTTGGCTACTACACTGGCACCAACAGAGACAGTGATACCAGTGCTGATTCACCAGAGGGAGGGAGAACACAAAGAAACACAGATTACTGAAAAACCTGAAATCAAAAAAGCCGCTTGAACTTAGCTGATCCAGAGGCTGCACCATGCCCTGGTCCTTGAAGAACAGTGTTCTGTTTCTGAACTGGCCACAGAGATCTGATGTGGGAGCCATCATAGAGTGATAATTTCCTGCTGCAGGAGATGGGAGATCAGAACAGACCCAGCTACAATATCCAGGCAGATGTCCATCCTGTGGCCTAGGGTGTGCCTGGAAGTACATGAGTAAAGCAGGGGTAGAAAGGACTATACCCAGGGGATTTGAGTTGAGAGCAAGGGGAATCCAACTTGCTTTTCTTTTGAGTCCAAGAGCTTACATTACCAGCTGAAGCAGTCCAGGATCTGAGCAGACAAGGGTGAATACACTTGGAGACTAAGCCTGAAAAGGCTGTGCTCATGGGTAGCAGAGTGTAAGGAAGATTGGCTTCCCTGCCCCAAGCCTGGAATTTTTGAGAGCTTCCTGAGATCCAGACTCCCATCAGAGATCTGCAACTTCAAGGCCCTAGGAGCAAATTGATCTAATCTCTCCAGAGCAAATAGTATCCAATGAAGCCCTGAGGCCTGATCAGACCTAAGTCCTAACTACTGGAATTCCCCTCACAGAACTCTGCAGAGGCTTTACTCTGGGAGCACACCAATCTTATCTGAATGGACAAAACTCCAAATGACAGTAGTACATCCTAATCCATCCCACATGTTATGGTGAGAAGGAAAGCCTAGTTTTATACCAGACAGCTTCAGTCTTAGGCCACTCTGAGAGAAACACAAAAACAGGAAGGGGTTAACAACCCTCACCCTTTCTCACTTTATTAGTACATAGCTCAAGAATATATGAAAAAAGAGAGAATTGGGCATAGAGACTAACCATCCATTCTGATGGATAATTCTGATCAACTATTTTGACCACCTCAGTGGAGAGGTTTCCTTCATTCTTTAAATTAAGAATCCTTTTATTGTTTGTTGTATGAATTTTTTTTTTTCCGGTGTGGGGATTGAACCCAGAACCTTGTGCTTGTGAGGCAAGCACTCTACCAACTGAGTTATATCCCCAATCCTTATGTGTGTGAATTCTTGATGTACTTATTGGTTCAGGGACATGGATACATATACTTTCCCTCGCTAATTTTTAGTATTTTTAATGTAGTTATTTTTCTTTGCCTTGTGTCTTGAGGGCTAGTTTTTTTCTTATTTGTATATTTTGATTTTGTGTTGTTTTTGTTTTCATTTGTTTCTCTTTTATCTTTTTTCTTCTCCTGTTAATGACCAAATTCTATTGCTCCCTTTTCCTATTTCCATTGCTTCTATTTTTTCATCTCCTTCCTTACACGACATCACTGGCTATGTCTGTTCTGCATCCTTTCAATTCACTTTTTGAAATTGTGAATTCCCTTCTACCTTCCTAACACATTTTCTTTTCTCCTAATTAAAATTAACAATTTCTACCTTCCTACCATTCTTTAGAACGAATGGTTTTATAAAACTCCTGCTCCACCATTAATGTTGGTGCAATCATTGCTGTTGTGGTTGATGTAGTTGACAGCTGCTATTTGCTTTAAAGCCACACCTATTTTGTGGTCATTATTTTTATTTTTGACAATTGCTGACCCCTTCATTTTTTTTTTCTTTTTCTTTTTTGGGGGGCTAATTAATGTTGAAGATGTCATATCAGGAAATGGGTGTTTAATGCTGTGTATTGGTTGCAATGATTGTTACTGTTAATTATTATACTCTATTCCATGAGGTTCTGGGAACCTACAAGTACACTACAATTTCACAGGTTAGAGACTTTACTGCTGAACTAAACTCAACCAACAAAGAATGCACTTTGCTCAACACAAAATGAATGACATTCAATCTTTAGCCACACTTTAATAGAAAGAAGAGACAAAAATCAAAACTAGCAGCAACAAAAACATTGTTAGTAACAACATTGGTATATACCATATACCAATGCCATTCTTCAAAGAATTAGAAAAATCAATTATTAAATTCATTTGGAAAATTAAGAGGCCCAGAATAGCCAAAGGAATACTAAGCCAGAAAGTGAAGTCATCACAATACCTGATCTGAATTATATTACAGGGCCGTAGTAAGAAAAACAGCATGGTATTGACATCAAAATAGACATGAAGACAAATGGAACAGAATAGAAGACAAAGAGACAAATCCAATACCTACAAACACCTGAAATTTGAAAAAGTGCCAAAAATATATTTTGGAGAAAAGATAGCCTTTATAATAAATGGTGCTGGGAAAACTGGATAGCTGTATGTAGAAAAATGAAGCTAGATGCCTACCTCTCACCTTATACAAATGGGCACACACACACACACACACACACACATTCACACAATTGAGTTCTACTCAGCCATAAGAAGGAATGAAATAATGGTATTTGCCAATAAATGGATAGAAATGGAGAATATCATGCTAAGTGAAATAAGCCAAACTTGGAAACTCTAAGGTCAAAAGTTACCTCTCATATGCACAAGCTAGAATAAAATAATGGAAAATGGGAGGTAAGGAAAGGATAATATAAAGATAAAAGGAAGATCAGTAATTTAGAACGACATCGAGAGGCAAAGTGAATGAATGGGAAAGGAATAGCAATGCAGAATGGATTCTTTAAAAATCATGTTATGTGTATATGTAAATATACCACAAAGAATTTCACCTTTATGAATAAGTAAAAAGAACCAATCAAACATAACTAAATAGATTAGTTAAAAGAAGTTTAGTAAAGTAGAGGAAGGAGAACATGGGAAGGGAGGGAGGATAGAGGGAAAAGGGGGAGATCCTATATTGATCATCCATGTATGCATGCATGAGTTTGTCATAATGAACTTATTACATATGACTAAAAAACTCTTAAAAATAAATAAAGGTCACTTCCCCACTTAAAAAAAAATCAAGATGTTTGGGTAGGAATCATGTTATGGTTAAGGAAAGCTTACTTAATTTTAGTTTATTTTTCCTGCAATTATTATTCTAAAATAAATTTATCATATCTAAAAACACTATAGTTAAAAAAAAAGTCTTGTTACTATTTTGTAGAATAATACATAATTTCTGGTAAGTGAAATTTACCACAAAAACATAATTGTACCAGGAAATCAAATAGATGATTTGTTTACATTTGAGAATTTTTGGTCATCTCCCCTGCAATGTGTTACTGGTTGTGTGTGTGTGTGTGTGTATGTTTGGGAGAGAGAAAGAGGTGATTTGACTAAAAGTTCAACTGGTAATTTTCATAATCATCTATATTTTAAATCACTTAATATGATTTAATAAGCATTGCATACAGTATGTGGACCACCATGCTATTTTCCTTAAAGTTTAAGGATTCCACTGCTTGACAATATGGTAGAAAACTATGTTTAAAAATATAGTAAGACCTGGATTTTGGTAGTTGTTAGGAGGTTGAGTTACATCTCCAAAAAAGATGTTGAAATCCTCATACCCACCCCCACATTCCACTACCTGTGAATGTGACCTTATTTGAAAATCAGATTTTCACAGGTATAATAAAGCTAAGATGGATTTTAGTGTGGGTCCAAATAGACACAGACACACAAAGAAAAAACAACCAGGTGAAGACAGAGACAAAGATTATAGTTCTTCTGCTATAAAACAGAATGTTTGGGTCTACCAGATTGGAAAAGGCCTGGAATGATCCTCCTCTAGAAGCTTCACTTGTAGCTCCACCCAGCAAACACCTTGATTCTAGTCTCTGGAACTGTGAGATGATGAACTTATGTTTTGATCTATCCTGTTTGTTGGGTTTTGCTACGGTAAGCTTAATAGATTATGACCAGCATTTAAAATACAATAGATTAACTAGAAAAAAAATGGCGAAGCGCATCTTTAGATTCTGACCAACTGAAGAGAGGTCATTCAGTGTTGTGGATCAGGGAGTTCTGGGAATGGTTTTGTTCCATCACTCACTGGCAGTTTGACGTTGGTAATTTTTTCACCCATTACTCTGTTTTCTTATTATGAAACACCAATATTAGCAGTAATGACCTCCTTGAGATTTTTGAGAATGAGTTTCTATGTATTAAATGCCTAGAATAATATTTAGCACTTAGTAAGTGCTTTATCAGTGCTTGATTTTGTGATTTTGGCAATAGGCCCAATTTAAAAATCAAAATTAGGCTGAAACAGAGGGCCAGAGTTGTATTTACTATTACAGAAGGAATATTTGGCAAGCTATAAATAAATCAGAAATTTTATGAAAAATGGAAACATTATCATCTTATTTAAAATTTATAAATCACAATTTATGTTTTTGTGATATTTCTAAAGAAAAACTCTCAGTACTCTCACCTGTGGCACTATTTCTATAACAATAAATGGGCCCTATTTTCAAATGACTTTAATAGGGCTAAAGATTATGAGATTATTTCTGCTTTCTCCAACTCTTTCTGTCTTATTAGCCTGAATTCCTTGCCATTTCTGAGTTAAAGTTAGTTTATTTTTGCTATTGTATGTGATCTTGAGTCTCTTCCACTTAATGAAATTTTGACCACTTAACAAACATGAAACTTCACTGATCTTCAATTTTCTGGTATGTAATATAGAATAATATGTATTTCAGTTTTTGAACAAATAGGAAAGTTTACAAAAAGTGCCTGGAATAGTGTCTAAAAGACACAACACTATCCATTCTAGAACTTGCTCTTCTCTGGTATTTTCTATTATCTTCTATTTTCATCTGCCAAAGAGCTTACAAACTCATATCCTATTTGGATAACCCTTATATTTGTGTCAAATATTTTGTCAATGACTCACATATGGAAATATAGTTTACAGTGTAACCAAGTTGAAAATTGACTTCAACCTTAACATTTTTCCCATAGAAATTATTTGACTTTGGCTTCTGAATTCAGAAAAACAAATTTATAAATTTAATTTTTAAACAATAGAATTTTACCTTTGTGTGTGATTATTATCATGCATTCACACATATAAACATATATACCTTCCCTCTGGGACACGGTGCTGCGGCTCAGGGTGAGATTTAGCCAGGACCGGAGCTGCTTGCCGGGTCCAGCGGCGCCAGTCTACAGTTTCCCTGGCGGAGAGGCGCCATCTTCAGCTATCTGAGCCCTCTGACCTAAGTCCACCCCTTCCCTCTGGGACACGGCGCTGCGGCTCCAGGTAAGATTTAGCCAGGACCGGAGCTGCTTGCCGGGTCCAGCAGGGAATTTGGGCCCGTTGGCACCATTCTACAGCTTCCCTGGCGGAGAGACGCCATCTTTGGCTGTCTGAGCCCTCGGACCTAAGCTCAGCCCTTCCCGTGGGGACACAGCGCTGTGGCTCCAGGGCCACGGTGCTGTGTCTCCTGGTTGCCTCTGCCCAGAAGCATTGATCATTCCCAAACTGGAGATAGTGAGACAGCAGCTATCTTGGGTCACCACTTGATCAAGCACCTCTCAAACATCTGGTAAGTTACTGGAAATCTGCAGGGACGTCCTGGGTCTTTACAGGGAAATTGCAATCCCTCTGATTTGCACTACTAGAGGGGAAGATACATGAGCAGCATGAGAAAACACGGGAAGAAAGTGTCCCAAACAAACCTAGATGACACATCAAGAGATCCCAAAGACAGCATGGTAGAAGGAATGACAGAAATGGAGTTCAGAATGTTCATAATTAAAATGATCCGAGAAGAGAATGAGGTGACGAGAGTGCAGATTCAGGCTATGAATAACCAGCTAATAGAGCAATTTCAGGAAGCAAAAAATCATTTCAATAAAGAGATAGAAGTTCTGAGAAAAAAACAAACAGAAATCCTTGAAGGAAACAAGGAAATGAAGGAAACAATCAACCAAGTTAAAAACTCAATAGAAAGCATAATTAACAGAATAGATCACTTGGAAGACAGAACCTCAGACAATGAAGACAAAATATTTAATCTCGAAAACAAAGTCGAACAAACAGAGAAGATGGTTAGGAATCATGAACGAAACCTCCAAGAAATATGGGATATCATGAAAAGACCAAATTTAAGAGTTATTGGAATTGAGGAAGGCACAGAGATACAAACCAAGGATATGAACAATCTGTTCAATGAAATAATATCAGAAAATTTCCCAAATATGATGAATGAGATGGAAAATCAATTACAAGAGGCCTACAGGACACCAAACGCACAGAATTTCAATAGATCCACACCAAGGCACATTATAATGAAAATACCTAACATACAAAACAAAGATAGAATTTTAAAGGCTGTGAGAGAAAAACAGCAGATTACCTACAGGGGGGAAACCAATAGGGATATCAGCAGATTTCTCAGCCCAGACCCTAAAAGCAAGAAGGGCCTGGAACAACATATTTCAAGCTCTGAAAGAAAACGGATGTCAACCAAGAATCTTATACCCAGCAAAACTTACCTTCAGATTTGATGATGAAATAAAATCCTTCCATGATAAACAAAAGCTTAAAGAATTCACAAAGAGAAAGCCTGCCCTACAGAACATTCTCAACAAAATATTCGAAGAGGAAGAAAAGAAAAATAACAACCTCGGTCACCATGGGGAGGAACTACCCTAAAGAAAGAGTCAATCAAAGGAGAAACAAAGTTAAGCTAAAAACCCTAAAAAAGCTAAAATGACAGGAAATACAAGTCATATCTCAATAATAACCCTAAATGTAAATGGCCTAAACTCATCAATCAAAAGACATAGACTTGCAGACTGGATTAAAAAGAAAGACCCAAAAATATGCTGCCTTCAAGAGACTCATCTCATAGAAAAACATGCCCACAAGGTGAAAGGTTGGGAAAAAACATACCATGCACATGGACTGAATAAAAAAGCTGGGGTTTCCATTCTCATTTCAGATAAAGCAGACTTCAAGCCAAAGTTAGTCAGGAGGGATAAAGAAGGACATTTCATACTGCTTAAAGGAAGCATAAATCAGCAAGACATAACAATCATAAATATTTATGCACCAAACAATGGTGCATCCATGTATGTCAATCAGATCCTTCTCAATTTCAGGAATCAAATAGACCAAAACACAATGATACTCGGAGACTTTAACACTCCTCTCTCACCGTTGGACAGATCCGCCAAACAAAAATTGAACAAAGAAACCATAGGACTCAATGACACAATCTCTAATTTGGACTTAACAGACATATATAGAATATTCCATCCATCAAAAAGCGAATACACTTTCTTCTCAGCAGCTCATGGGTCCTTCTCTAAAATAGACCATATGTTATGCCACAAAGCTACTCTTAGCAAAAACAAAAACATAGAGATACTACCTTGTATACTATCAGATCATAATGGAATGAAATTAAATATCAATGATAAAGTTAGAAACAGAAACTACTCCAAGACCTGGAGATTAAATAATATGTTATTGAATGATACATGGATAACAGAAGACATTAGGGGGGAAATTAAAAGATTCTTAGAGGTCAATGAGAACAAAGATACAACATATCGAAATCTCTGGGATACTATGAAAGCAGTGCTAAGAGGAAAGTTCATTGCAGGGAGTGCATTTAATAAAAGAATGAAAAGTCAACAAATCAATAACCTCACATTACAGCTCAAAGCCCTAGAAAAAGAGGAACAGATCATCACCAAAAATAGTAGAAGACAGGAAATAATCAAAATCAGAGCTGAAAGCAACGAAATTGAAACAAAAGAAACAATTCAAAAAATTGACGAAACCAAAAGTTGGTTCTTTGAAAAAATAAACAAAATTGATAAACCCTTAGCCACGCTAACAAAGAGAAGGAGAGAGAAACTCCAAATTACTAAAATTCGTGATGGAAATGGAAATATTACAACAGACACAATTGAAATACAAAACATAATAAGAAGCAACTTTGAAAATTTATACTCCAACAAAATAGAAAACCTGGAAGACATCAACAGGTTCCTAGAGGCATATGAGCCACCCAAACTGAATCTGGAGGACATACACAACTTAAATAGATCAATTTCAAGCAATGAAATAGAGGAAGTCAGCAAAAGCCTACCAACCAAGAAAAGTCCGGGACCAGATGGATTCACAGCCGAGTTCTACAAGACCTTCAAAGAAGAGCTCATTCCAATACTCCTCAAAGTATTTCATGAAATAGAGGAGGAGGGAACCCTTCCAAACTCATTCTATGAAGCTAATATCACCCTGATACCAAAACCAGAGAAGGACACATCAAGGAAAGAAAATTTCAGACCCATATCTCTAATGAACAT
>JAJEJO010046948.1:128157-165444 GCA_020662805.1 Glaucomys volans
GCATTAATTGATCATGAATTGTACAAGTAAGCCTTTGCCCTCATATGAGGTAGGCAAGTGCTCTACAATTGAACTACTTCCTCAGCTCACCCATGTTTTCTGGGTATATATTTCTTCATTCCTTTACTGGTAACTTACCTAAGACTTCATATTTAAAACGTATTTCTTATAGACAGTGTATACTTTAGTTTCATTTTTAAATTTATCAGCTACTCTCTGACTTGATTTGTTTGGAACATTAACATTAATATAATTATTAGTAAGACTGGTTTAATTTGATCATTATCCCCTTTGCTTTCCATTTTTCTCCCTAATTATTCCTTTCACCTTTTTTCTCTTTTCAAATTACTTGAATATTTTTTAGCATTCCACTTAACTGGCTCTTTGTATTAGTTTTGTTGTGGTGATTGTTTAGATTAAAAGAAGCTTACCTAACCTTATTTTATACACAAGTTAATATTTTACCACTTTAGGTGAAATGTAAGAACCTCGTCAAGATGTTCCCTTTGTCCCTATGCCTTTTGTTATAATAGTCACATTTCTGCATCTCTGCATATTAATACCTAACCAAGCAGTATTTTTTTTTCTCAAGAGTCATACACACATTTAAAACTTCAGAGCAAAAATTGGTAATTTTTTTTGAATGGTTACAGTTCTGTTTTTCTTTCATTTACAAAATTCCACAGTTCTGTCTGGAAGAAAGAAAATATCCCTTCAGCCTGAGGAAGTTCTTGGCCTTTCTTATAAAACAACTATGTTTTCATTTAAGACCCCTATTTTTCCTTTATCTGTAATATCTTTATCTTTCTGTTACTTACCCAGGAGATTTTTTGGTGCCTATGAAATTTTCTGAGTTGACACTGCTTTTCTTTTCAGCACAGTAAAGATGTTTCCCAAAGGGTTTGTCATTTTTTATGAGAAAGCTTCAGTCATTTGAATTGTTGTTCTAATACATGTTTTCTTTCTTTCTTTCTTTCTTTCTTTCTTTCTTTCTTTCTTTCTTTCACTTTTTAAATTTTGGATACTTGCAAAATTTCATTTCTTTACCTTTGATTCGTACCAAGTAATGTACCATATAATTTATCCAAAAGTGATTTTCTTTGAGTTGATCTTATTTGGTTTTCACTGAATTTGTTAATTTATGTATTATCTAATTTGAATTTTTTATTGGCTGAAAAACTATAATTATAAAATTAGTTGAAAAAACTATTATTTTTTAAACTTTTTATGCATTAATGTGTTATCTGTCATTTCTCTTACTCCAATAACTAACGTGTTAAATGCTTTGATACTTTCTCTCTGTTCTGCAGCTTGGATTTTTTTTTCTATTGATATATAATGAAGTTCACTGACTCTTAGTTATTGAAGACATTCACTATAAATTTTTACTTCAGATATTGTGTTTTCTGGTTATAACACGTCCATTTAGTTCTCTTTTGAGGTTTTTATTTCTTTGTTGAAATGTACCCTTCCATCATTTCAAGAGTTTTTCCTTTTATCTCAAAGAGCATGGTTAAAACTCTTAATGCTTATGTCTGATGTGTCCAACACTTTTGATTCATCTTGAGGTTGGCATATGTGAGGTTGACTTGTATTTATTTATTGTGAGGACAAGAATAGGCTTTATATTGTAAAAATTTTTTGAGAAAAGGCCTCATTGTGACTGCTATATTGTCCAGGCTGACCCCAAACTCCTGGTCTCAAGTGATCCTTCTACCTCCACCTCCTGAGTAATTGGCACTATAGGCACACACCATCCCAAACTGGCCATTTTCACTCAACCTCTCAGTGATTTATGATACAAGTGACTTATAGCATCTGAAGAAAATATATAACACAGAATATGGTGTTAGATCCCATTTCCTTCTTAATTGACATACTATATCTTTAAAAAGGAAAGTTAATAAAGGCATTTTCTCCCCCTAAAAATAACAGAATTATACACCTCATAGAGTCCATTGTTCATTTGATAAAGGACTTAACATGATCATTTTAACAAATTATACACAATACTCTGATGCCTTGCTACAGTGTATACACATGTGCACACCAGTAAGTTAAGGGGGTCAACATATTTGGTTTTATAAAATAAAAGTGATTAAAAGATATTCTAACAGAAGACATTGCCAATCAAAAGGAAGGAAGGGTTATGCATAATTAGAAACATGAAGCTCATTTAAGATATGCTTAGATTGTCCAGTGCACAAAAGAACAATTTTAATCCAAGGTGGACCGTCTGTGGAAAAATACAATATATTTAACAATGAAGAAAGAAATGCCAACAGAACAACTAGTATTTAAAAAAACAATTAAAAATGAAGGCATGATTTTATTTTATTCTCTGGATACAAAATGTCCAGTTTGTACTGCTCACCTCAATACTTATAAAATCTCCATTGAAATCTGGCAGTAATGGAGAAAATGCACAGAAAAAATACATTATAGTTTTCTTCTTCTATATGATAATATATAAAAACTAAGTACTTATAGATTCTCTTCATTTATCTGAAAAATATGCAAATTAATTCTTTATTGTCCTTGCACAAAACCAGGAAATTTTAACAACTTTTATTTTTCAGCTTCAATTTTTTTGAGATGTAGATATGCATCATTGGGACTGAGAGTTCCTCAGACATCTCCTCTACCTTCACAGTTTTGCTCACCAGCCATTTTCCATCTTCCTAAAGATATTAATCCATGAATCCATTCTACCACAAAGACTGTTATTTCTGCAGGCAGAAATAATATGAAGTACCATTAGTTTGTCATGACAAAACTAGTCATTCAATTGAATCAGTAACAAACATTTACTTAGTATCTACTTTATGTGAGCACTATGTTGAGCTCTCTGAAGATGATGGCGAAGAAAACAAATAAAAAAGTTGGCCCCCTTTCCAACATATCATTTCCTCTCAAAGTCATTGAAAGGAAATCTATGAACACACAGATTTTGATTTATATTTTTTATCTGAAAAGGATAGAGCTTAAATTTTCAGAGAAACTATGCAGTATTTTAATTTTTACAATAATCCTCTGTGAAGTTACCATCATTATTTGTAATGTCCTATAAATATTAACATTATGCTCCCATGATGCATGTTAAACATGAATATTAAGTAAATGGTATTAATTTATTATCAATTTATTTTAATATTTCTTCCCTTTCAAATAATGTTACTAAAATGCAAATTACTATTTTTGAACAAAAATGGCTATTATGTGCCCTGTAAATTTATTTAGTATTGAAAACACCTATTCTGAGCTGGGTAGTCTATAAAAGCAGATGACAAATACCTATGTGTTTTCAAATACAATTCATACATTCCAAAATATATATAAAGGCTGATAAAAGATGCTATCAACAGGCAGAAGCCATGGAGAAGAGGGTAAACAAAAAGACTGAAAAGGAACCTGACAGGAGGGTATCTTAGAAATCAATTTTCTGCATAAATACCCTTGTGGTAGGTGAGAGGCTCACCCTGCAGTGCAAAAGTTGCACTACTCCTTTAACATAAAAGCATGAACCTGAGCTACAATGTCTTTTGGCAGAATCTCTCTAGATCTGAATTCAAAAATGTGAAGGAGGTAAAGCAACACACAAAAATTACACAGACTACCTATCTCCATGGGAAGCAATTTTCTCTGTGACCACAAAGAAAAAGGGGTTTGAGTTGAGTAACTAGAGAGCAACAACAATCTCCTGGTACACACCAGAAAATTCAACTCTAATTTAATAGAAATAAAAACAAACAAGCATAGATAATATTTTTCAAAGTAGAATCAGAAAGCAAAAAATTCAGCAAAGGTACTCCATAGAGATATTTTTTCAGAGCAGAATAAAGTTATGATTAACATTGTTCCATGATAAAAGAAAACAAAATTTTGATAAAGTAATAACTTATATGGAAAAAGTTCACAAAAAATAAAGAAAGAAAGAATTCAAGGGCCAGGGGCTGGGGGTTGAGTTCAATAGTAGAGCATGTTCCAGGCATGACTTCAATCACCAGCTCTAAAAAAAATAAAAAGAAAAGCAATTCAAGGACAAAAATGACAAAAAAATGAAAATGAGTTGGAAGGTATTTTTAAAAATCGAATTAAGACAAAATATAGGAATTAATGTGGATGGCATATATTGTTTCTCACAACAGTATAAAGCAGATCCTGCAGCAAAGGTTATGTGCAAACATGTTATTTGAGAGTGCAATTTCAGGGAAACAGGAGCTGGTGAAAAGTTAATGAGGCAGAGAATAGAGAACAAAAGTAACAGAGGGCTTTACCGACCAGTAAAGCATCGTGACGAGCATTCTGTACTGCTTTTCTTGAGGGGCACCTTCTTCAAGGCCTTATGAAGGCATCATATCTTTGAACCAATTGTTCTGAGTTAAAGAGGAAGAACAAATTATCTACAGACCTCTGTGTCTTTTTAGTCAAAGCCAGTGAATTACACATTGAGGCTCCATAACTGTGTCCAGGCTCTGTGTACCCAAGTGACCAGTGCAGCAAGGATGACACACTCTGAGCTGCACAGGCCAACACACTCTATCTGCTCACCTGCCACCCGCAGGCCTAGGTGACTGGCCGATACTCATGGTCGACAGGTACTTCCTGCTGTTCTCACACTTTGGCAGAATCTGGGAAACCCTGAAGCTGAAGGTGGAAAGCAAGTTGAGCAGGCATCTGGCTTTATGTCTTGCAGTATTTTTCTGCTTGTGACTGGGAGGCCTGAGATTAAGCAGCAAAGCAGGACCCTTGGGCTATAAGGAATAAAACAGTAGCAAGACCCATGTATTTCATATCTTAAAGTACAAGTTCTTTCTAGTGGTACTGTATCCTGAAAGGAAAGAAAGGAAGTTCAAGGATACACAATGGTGCATAAATTAAATTTGGTGCAGTGTACTTTGAATAAAATGCAATTAAAGTGTAGACACAATACAACTAGAAATTAATTTGAATGCAAGAAAGAAATAAGAAGTAAGTTTACAGTAAGTTTGCTGATACCCCTACTTTTTAAATTTTGATTAATTGTACACAAATGGGGTACAATTGTCCTTTCTCAGGTTGTACACGAAGTAGTCATACCATTTGCATGCGTAATCATACGTGTACATAGGGTAATGATGTTTGTCTCATTCTCTTTCCTTCCCACTGCCCTCTCCCCAAGCCTCATTTCCCTCTACACAATCCATCTTTCCTCCATTCTTCCCTTACCTCCCCTATATCAATATGTATCATCATCCACTTATCAGAAAAATCATTCGACCTTTGGTCTTTTGGGATTGACTTATTTCACTTAGCATGATATTCTCCAATTCTATCCATTTACCTGCAAATACCATAATTGTATTCTTCTTTATGGCTGAATAATATTTCATTGTGTATATATACCACAGTTTCTTTATCCATTCATCTATTGAAGGGCATCTAGGTCGGTTCCACAATCTAGCCGTTGTGAATTGAGCTGCTATAAACATTGATGTAGCTGCATCACTGTAGTATGCTCTCTCTCTCACCCTGCATAAAACTCAACTCAAAATGGATCAAGGATCTAGGAATTAAACCAGAGACCCTACACCTAATAGAAGAAAAAGTAGGTCCAAATCTTTATCATATCGACGTAGGACCAGATTTCCTTAACATGACTCCCAAAGTACAAGAAATAAAAGCAGGAATCAATAATTGGGATAGATTCAAACTAAAAAACTTTTTCTCAACAAAGGAAACAATTAACAATGTGAAGAGAGAGCCTTCAGAGTGGGAGAAAATCTTTACCACACACACTTCAGATAGAGCACTAATCTCCAGAATCTATAAAGAGCTCAAAGAACTTTACATCAATAATACAAATAACCCAATCAATAAATGGGCTAAGGAAATGAGCAGACACTTACAGAAGATCTACAAGCAATCAAGAGATATATGAAAAAAATGTTCAACATCTCTAGTAACAAGAGAAATGTAAATCGAAACTACCCTAAGAATTTCATCTCACCCAATTAGAATGTCTATTATCAAGAATACAAGCAACAATAGGTGTTGGCAAGGATGTGGGGAGAAAAGTACATTCATATATTGCTTGTGGGGTTGCAAATTAGTGCAGCCACTCTGGAAAGCAGTATGGAGATTTCTTAGAAAACTTGGAATGGAACCACCATTTGACCCAGCTATGCCACTCCTTGGCCTATACCCAGAGGACTTAAAATCAGCATACTACCCTCACTTTTGGTGGAAGACAGGAAGGTCCACTTACAGCTGTCCAAGCTAGCAATAAGAGTCTAAGCATTTTTCACAGTGTAAACTTAAATGCTAAGAAAGACTATGTTATTTCCTAAACTTCAAGGGTAGAGGAGAGAAGTGGAAGAAGAGGAAATAATAATTCATGTCAATTAAAATAAATAAGATTAACTTGCCAAAAAAGAATGTATGGAAATGGCTAAGGTCATAAAAAAAATTATCAGGGAGGGCATTCAGGTCTTCTGAACCTTGCCAAGTGCTGAAATAATGTATTCAGTATAACACTATTTCAAAGTATTTAAGAAGCTGATGGCGTGTGCTGATATCTTTGGACTGTAAACAGCAGGATGCATAACCATGGGCATACAAAATCATGTGCACATATGAAATCACATACATTCAAACACATTGAAACATTCACACACAGATTAAATGAGGCAGTACTCATTATGAGACAGCATTTGCCTACAGAGTAAAAAAGCCTATCTCTCATTTTTGTTTTGTTTCATTTCCATTTGGCCTTTTGACATTTTAAAAATAAACCTTTCATCAAACAGGAGAATTTTGTCAAGGGACTATCTTGTACAGGTAAAATTCTTTATGGCAGATAGGGTTAGAGATTGGTTGAATAACAGCCTCTGCTGATGAGAGTGTATTCCATTATTTAAGATATCAGAAGAATTCAGAAAATTACTATTGACCTTATTGACCTAATATTCCTGTTCTTTGGACAAACTGGATCAAAAAATTGTTACAAAGTATCTAAGTTACAAAAATACATTTGATACTTAACTCTAAAATATGAAAAAGACCTGCAAAAAAACATGTGATTTGATTTTTCAATATTACTTCCAAGCTTTGGAAAATTTATTATTTGTAGTTCATGGCAGAATCAAAATTAGAAATCTGATAGTTACTTTTCGTGTGTATATATATATATACATATATTCTGCTATAAAGTATAGCTGGTCACTTTATTCTTTAACTTCCAACATTCTTTGAATTCCCCCACCTGAAATATTGAATGAGAAAACACTGAACATGCCCAGAGTAATAATCTTACAAATATACTGAAGAGTTAGAGATAAACGCCTGAAGAACCAAATGACAGGCTTCCTTTATTTGGCACTATTTACTGAGGCCCAGCAAAGAGGAGCCACACATTCTGCAT
The DNA here is from genome assembly GCA_020662805.1 of Glaucomys volans. Classification (NCBI taxonomy): domain Eukaryota; kingdom Metazoa; phylum Chordata; class Mammalia; order Rodentia; family Sciuridae; genus Glaucomys; species Glaucomys volans. The sequence goes on from JAJEJO010046948.1 coordinate 135,560, forward strand.
CTGAGAAGTGTCAGCAGGTTATCAAGCCAAATCCTGGCTTGAAGTTTCATGGCTATTTGCAATACAGACTTGTTCCAAGGGTCACAAAGGCTGAGCTTAGCTTTTCATTTGATGCCAGGCTATATCAATAAATTCAAGAAGAGTGCACTGCACCCAGAAACCTTTGTGAGCTGTGGTGCAACAGAAACTGCTTGCCTAAACCAAAAGAATGGCTACATCGACAGAAACCATTTGTATGGATCTCAAGAGTGAGAAATAGTTTTTCTATTGGGCTGGGTTTGTTTCCCTAAAAAAAAAAAAAAAAAGAATCCCAGTGCATATTTGTTTTCTGGCCATAGCTCACTGATTGTCAGAAACAGGAAAACAAGCTTTGACAGGTTGATGGGTACACTGAGAAAACAACAACAAAGTGTGATAAAGCAGTGACTAACCTAGTGGCCTACAGTTCAGATAATGTGGTTGCAATGACAGCCGGAGGCCAGTGTGTTTTTCTAAGGCTTAGAGAAATGAATCCAAAACTGGTTGCTCCTGCCACTTGTCTGATGGCTGAAGCAATACAGGGCAAAAAAGGGCCAGAGAGAGTTTCAGAAAGACACTGCCAACAAGAGTTGAGGGAAGGGCATCTCCTAATTGTCACAGAGCAGCCAGTTATCAAAGATCTCAGATACTAAAGGGCTTTGCTGTAGATATTGTTGATTTCTGAGTATCTTGTTAGGAGATGGTATAGAGAAGTAGAGGAGACACAGCACTATGTACAGAAACATAGCTCTCAAATGGCTATGCTTACAAAATATTTCAGACATACAGATAGATTTGTTCATGTACATGTAACTGTTCAAACCGATGACCAGTAAGAATTTGTCAATGCCTCCTGCATTGGAGTTCAAGCTTTGCAAAGAGTCTTTGTAGCAATTTAACTTAATCTGGTTTATATATTTTTGTAGGTTCAATGACTGTGCAGGCTAAGGTATGTTTATCTTCAATGACAGGTAAGTGCTTGAGGACACAGAATACAGTTATGCTGGTTGAAGATCACGGGGTAAGGCAGATTGTGTTAATAGAATGATAATCTTCAGCCCTTGTGACTCAGTGTATTTATATCTCCTATTGGTGAATATTGCCACCATCCCTGGTAATGTGCCTGGCTGTAGCCCTGCACCAAATGTGCAATGGCACTTGATGTTGTAATTGTTTTTTTTTTTTTTTATGTTGTCTGCAAAACTTAAATACATGTATCCAGTACCACCTGAAACTCAGAAATAATTAGCTGACATTTTAATAACAGTATCTGTTTATAGGAAAGGACTAGAAGCCCACATTAGAGTTTCACAGAATTACCATGAATCACTATTTACTAACCTCCTACAAAGCTAGAATGAGCTTATATGAGGAGAATAAAGTCACAAAACAATCATAGAGTGCCTCCCAATAAGTGTAGAATAGAAGTTAGAGTATAGAATTTGGTATTTAAGGACTCACTCTTGTAATAATCTCTCTTTCATTTCCTACATGGATTTGGGAAACCCTAAAATCTTTAAATATCAGAGAATATATTTACAAAAAATGAAAATCACACATAATTCTGGAAGATTTTATTAGAATTAACAAAGATAATGGTGAAGTGTTTAGCACAGTGCCTGATATCATGAGTGTTTGAGACATGTCAGCTATAATGATCATGCTTATCACAATTTGATAGTTTTTTTTTTTCTAGAAATTACTTTCAAATATATAACTCTGTTATGGGGATGTTACCCTATCAATGTTTTGTACTGTTGGCAAGTTTATTACACTAAGAATGTAGAGTGGGATTGGGAAAGAAATACAGATCTAATCATAAGGCAGGATGACTAGAATATGCTTCCAGCACAGTGGAAACAAAGGGGTCTTGGCAAACTCATGGTACAACATGATTTATGAAGAAAGCCCTGAAAAATGAAAGTGATAAATGAGGAGGACCAAACAAACTCATCCACTAGATTTTTCATTGGTTGTACATAGTTGAGCTCTCCTACTATGGGTTGAAGGCACAAAATAAATTCAATGTAAAGAAGGCAACCACCGTGCTCGCTTCCGCAGCACATATACTAAAATTGGAACCATACAGAGAAGATTAGCATGGCCACTGCACAAGGATGACACACAAATTCGTACATACTGGCTGTTGTGGTGACAGTGACCCAATTGATGTTTGTGAAATTGGAAGCAAGGTATGTACAAGAGGTGAAATAATCAGAGTGAAAGTCCTGAGCATATTGGCTATGATTGATGAAGGAGAAACCGACTGGAAAGTCATTGCCATTAACGTGGATGATCCTGATACAGTGAATTATAATGATATTAATGATGTCAAATGGCTGAAACCTGGCTACCTAGAAGCTACCGTGGACTGGTTTAGAAGGTACAAGGTTCCTGATGGAAAACCAGAAAATGAATTTGCTTTCAATGCTGAATTTAAAGATAAGGACTTTGCAATTGATATTATTAAAAGCACTCATGACTATTGGAAAGCATTAGTGACTAAGAAAACGGATGGAAAAGGAATCAGTTGCATTAATACAACAGTGTCTGAGAGCCCCTTCAAGTGTGATCCTGATGCTGCCAAAGCCATTGTGAATGCTTTACCACCGCCATGTGAATCTGCGTGCACAATACCAACAGATGTGGATAAGTGGTTCCATCACCAGAAAAACTGATGGGATTTCTCTGGAATATAAGCTGATACTGCTGCATCCTGTTCATCTGGAAATATTAGATGCAAAAGTAGTAGTATTTCAAAGCTTTAAATTTATAGAATTCATCTAACGAAAGCAAATTCTGCTGTGACCAATCCAATATATTCAGAATGTTATCTGTCCAAAAGCATTTTTCACATTTCAACTAAGATAACTTTAGTACATGCTTAAATGTCAAAGCAGTTGTGGTTTGGAAGTCATTTGTGAATAGATGTGCAAGATGAACACATATTGGATGTATATGTTTACCATGTGTTAGGAAATAAAATTATTTTGCTGACACTTAAAAAAAAAGAAGAAGGCAACCACCTATTTTCACAACCTAGAGCTTCCCATTTTGTCATCTGTATGTAGCACATTCTCTAGCGCTACAGTTTCTCAAACATGCATCCTTTCATTGTTGTCATCTCTACAGTATATGCAAGGGCATTTTGGATATTGCTTTAAAATCCTTTAACTGAACCTGGCATCTCTCTCAGTCCATGGCGCTATGAGCTCCATGTTTCCTTTTGTTTAAAGAAAAAAAATAATTCATAGCCTGATGTACTGGTGAGAGACCCAGATGGCATCAGCTCAATGACAATACTTTGCAAATTGTGAAACATTGCTGGAGCTTCGGTTCTAGAAAATCAAATGGCCGTCAACTTACTGCCCTCCTCTAGAGTAAAAAGTCTTAGTACTACAATAAAGTCACCACAGGCCTTAGTGACAGGCAGATCTGACATCAGATTTAGATTCTAACACTTACTGATTTGTGTGACCTTGGACAAGTTATTTAAGATCTCTTTAAATGATAATATGCAGTGTTTTAAATGAATGCAGTTATATAGTTATATCTCTACATGTGTATGTATACATATGTGTGTATCTGTGCATGCACACATGTTAAGAGAGAAAAATTAATTGAACTCTTTAAATTAGAGTTTTTTCCTAGCAAAAATTATACACAGGTATCTGAGGGAAACTAAATGGGAACTTGCACATTCACATGCAAAAATACATAGTATGTGTTGTGGTGATATGGATGACTAGAACCCAAATAATAACTCAGAGATTAGAAGAGTTTTTATGGGTATTTTTGAGCTTGTCTCAGCAGATAACATACATTTCAAAATTGGATTCAATTGAAATTATTTGACTGAAAACAGAACAAAAAGAGAACAAATATGATTGTTTTTAAAAGGGAGTCTGACAATTAGCACCAAAAGAAATAGACTTCCTGATTTAAAAACCAGCAAAAATAAGGAAAAATCTCCCTTTTTTGCAATGAGAGGATGTCATGACTGTTCCCCCAATGATGAAAGTGAGTAAAGTCTCCTGGTGGTGAGAGTAACAGTGCACGGGAATTACAGACTGTAAAGGAAGGTTGCTCAGGGTGACTATGACCCAAGAGGTCTGTTAAGGTTTGGATATGAGGGGGTCCCTGAAAAAGTCCAAGGGTAATGGAGGAATGTACAGAGACAGTGGGGGTGTGACCGAAGAAAGTTGGCCATAGGTGTTGTGGAGATTGTATTTTGCCTCTGGCTCTTTGTATTCAGTCTCTCTCTTTCTCTCCTCCCTGGCTGCCATGAGCTGAACAACTTTCCTCTGTAATACCCTTTACCATCCTGCCTCACCTCAGGCCCAGGCCACAGCAATGAAAAGCTGAGTAACATAGGTCTCAGGATGTGACCCTCCCTACACTCACAGCCTGCAGCCATATGTCTAAACATATCAAGTTACTTCAGGATTCCTGGAGCAGCTTTGGTCTTTCTTGAAATGACCAAAATAATGAACAAAACTATTGATGAGTATCAAACATAACACTAGAAAGATAATGAAGAGTATTAATCTTACAATATATATCTTGCCAAAATATGTTGGGGGAAAAGGAGCAGTAAAACAGCAAAAGCAGAGGTGAAACTGCTTTATATAGTTAGGAAGAACAAGCCATATGTTATTGTAATCCAACTCTAAGTAAAATGTAGAAATGTTTTCAAGCCAACAATGTGGGTTATCAAGATATTCAAGAGTGTGGACAATACAGGTTTTGGATAATAAAAACATGATGAAAAAAACAAGTCAGAACCAAAAGACTGACTTCATCTCCCTAGTTGTATAGAAATGGACAAATACAACCTGAAATTTTTAGGGGAAATTATGGGTTTGAGGCAGACACTGAAATTAAAGAAAAAAACAGAAAGGAAAACATGTATTTTATTTCTCAAGATTATATTATCTATGCCCTGTATCAATTTATGTTTTTGTGAGTTTTATCATCACATTTTCTAGATTAACTTCTAAGTTATAGAGCCAGACTATGTTAGTACTATTCATAAAAATCTGTCCCTAGGGTACAATATGAACATCACATCCAATGAATTTAATAAACTATTATTTTGAAAGAAAAATAGTTTCTCTCTAATAGTTTCTTTCTAACAGTTGCATTCTGAAGAGTTAATTTAAACAGTTAATTGTACTTAGTAAGAAAATAAATGAGTCTTTTTTTTTTTCATAGATTTAAAAATATATTCATGGTCCCTGGTAGCTGTTGTTACCATTAGCACTCCACTAATGTAAATAATAGGGAGCGATTATCATGATATTATAAAATTAAAAAGATAAGTAGAAATAAAAAAGTGTTAAAAAAGTAAGATCTCAGCTGGGTGTGGTGGTGCACGCCTGTAATCCCAGCACTTGGGAGGCTGAGGCAGGAGGATCTCGAGTTCAAAGCCAGCCTCAGCAACTTAGCGAGGCCCTAAGCAACTCAGTGAGACCCTGTCTCTAAATAAATTACAAAATAGGGCTGGGGATGTGGCTCAGTGGCCGGGTGTCCCTGAGTTCAATCCCCAGTACCAAAAAAAAAAACCCCAAAAAACAAAAAAGTAAGATCTCTGCCTGATTTGGTACCATTTCTTAAAAATAGAGCTATATTGATGTTGTGAGCAAACAGGTATCACTGTCAACATGAGATAATTTATGCTTAAAAGTAAAATGCACTGTTATATCTCAAGATTTTCCCAGATTCTGTATCATTGAGCACAATAATGACATTAGTGTAGAAAAAGTGCTTCTGGTTGTGTTTTTGATTTACTCTTCTCCAAACATTTTGTTATTATTTTAACTTCAAAGGGAACACATTCTGAACAAAATTAATATAGGCTAAAGGAACCACCATGTGTCTAGAAAGCTTTAAGTTTAAGCAAAATTAATAAATTAGGATTTTGACATTCCATATTCCATTGAGAAGAAGAAATTAACATAAGAAACAAATAGTAATAATTCCATATAATAAAACATTTTGAAGGAAATTGAAATGGACAAACTTTGCAATTATAAATTTGATTTTATATTTTCTTAAATGAAAAACTTGTCCTTGTGCTTTGACTCAATCAGTCACTTAGAATATGCTCTAATAAACTCAAAGTTCAACAATAATCTTACAAAAATATAGAAGAATTGACTTCAGATGTGACAAAATGATGCATATTGAAATTAAAAAAACAAGATTCAAATGTTTGGCTTCATATATTTACCTGATATTATTATTTCATTAATATTACATATCCTTGTTTTAAGTATGAAAACTATTAGGAAATTTATGGATCGAGTTTAAATTTGTCATTGTATTATAACATATCATTTGATGATTTCAGTTAGTTTGTAACAATAGAAAGCAAATTTTGTCAGAGAACATGAATTTTAAATTTTAAAATTTGAGCACATTCAATAGTATTTCTATATTTCATTGGTAATTGTGACTTTATTTAAAGTAAAATATCTGATATAAAGTAAATATTATGCCTTGATAAAGGAACTCAAGTCAGATTGCTAATTAATAATATCTCTTCTTTGTTTAAAAAGTCTTTAGATTAGGAGTAGAAAAATCAGGTTATTCATTTGAGTTCTATCATCAATCAATTCTCTAAAGTGATCAGAGCAAGTTTCTAGGGTATGAGATTCTGTATAAAATAAGAAATCTCAGGAAATATAACTAATTATCACTATGTTTGCAAATTAGTTAGGAAATAATCTAGGCTGATCAGTTCCAAAGGAATCAAAATATGAAATTTCTTTTCTTAATAAATGAGTGTCATGTTCAAATAAAAATGATTGATTAAAATTGATATTAATTTCAAATTACTGCTCTGGTAAGTATACTAGTGCTAACTTTGATAAATAGGAGCACTAAATGGCATGCAATACTTAAATATTAGAAGTCTATTAGGAAAAATTTGCATATTAATGATTCTATTAAGCTATCTAATTTTTAGTAAATTTTATTTTATAAGTGGAATAACTTGGTCCTTCCATAGACACTTACCATGTAAATTCTATGTGCCAAGCATAATACCAAGCTCCAAAAAGATGCAGAATGCCCCAGCCATTCAAAATTTCAACATTTTCTGGAACCCTTAAATGAAAAGCTTTGATATTGAGAAATAAAACAAATCACAGTGAAGTACAAGTTTGTTTTCCCATGTTGAATATATGAATTCTCTCTGCATGCAGCATTGTTGTTTGTTTATTGGAAAGGAATGAACAATTGGGAAATAAATCATCTTTTGGCATTGCCCTTTTATCTTTATCCTGTTCAAGAACCTCATTTCAGGCAACACTTACAAAACAACAAATGTCATTTGGTATTTTGCTACAACATATCAGATTTTCTTTCAGTTTCCCATATAGAAAATGAGTTTGGAGTCTCAGGAAATATAACTAATTATCACTATGTTTGCAAATCATTTCAAATAGCCATATCAAAGAGAGCTTATGACATCCAACTTTTCTTATTTAGTATTGTGTAGACTTTTAGCATTTCTGTAGTTAATGACCTCTCAGTATCTTGTTAGTAACACTTAAAAAATATCTTCAATTCAATAAGATAGGAAATAAATTTGGGGATTCAGCCAAAAACTTAGCCAACTAGTTTTTAGATGAACCACATTTTTTTCATTATTCAGTTTAAATCACTCAGAATGTTAAAACTCAAGAGATATTTTTACCTCATAGTGATATTTTTACCTCATATATAATTTCAAAGGACAAATTTTAACAAATGATAGACTATGGTGCATTTTTCTTTGAACAAGTATATTTAATTATAAGTAACATAGATCATGTGTCAGACACTACAGCAATCAATATGCATGCATTTCATTGATTTAGCATATAAACCCTGAAGGCCCACTCAAAATATCATCCTTGGCTAGGGCCATGGGGAGGACAAAGAAACAAGATATTTGTAACACAGCTTATTTAAAATATATATTAAAGCATGCACAGTTGTTCACACCTGTAATCACAGCCACTCAGAAATTCGGGTCAGAAGGATAGCAAGTTCTAGGCCACCCTGGATAACTTAGTGAGACCATGTTTCAAATTCAAATGAAAAAGGGCTGAGATATAAATTGGTGGCAGAATGCTTGCCTAGTATGTATCAGGCCTTGGGTTCAAGCTCCAGTACTGCAAACATTTCAATTATATGAGTAAGAAGTATTATGATATTTTGAAGATGAAAGGGCAAGCTAATTAACCCCTACAAATGTAAATTTTCAAATATGAGCTAAGTCCCAGATTAAAAGAAAAGTATATTTAACACCAAAGTTATAATTTGTAAGCAGTAAATTATGTGGTTTTCAAGATCTGCAGTGGTGAAGAGGACATTGCATTATCTGTTCAGTTCAGGAATAGGCTCAGATACAAATAAGTGACATTCGCCTTAATACAGTCTAAGATAATGGTTTCAAACTCCAACAATAATATACATTCTTTAAAACAGCAACAGTGACAAAAGCCAAAATCCCAATGATGGACCTTATAGAAATAGAGCAAGCAATCATGAAATTCATACGGAGGAATAAGAGACCCAGAATTGCTAAAGCAATCCTTAGCAAGAAGAGCGAAGCAGGGGGTTTCACAATACCAGACCTCCAACTATACTACAGAGCAATAGTGACAAAAACAGCATGGTATTGGTACCAAAATAGGCAGGTAGATCAATGGTACAGAATAGAGGACACAGAGACAAACCCAAATAAGTACAGGTATCTCATACTTGACAAAGGAGGCAAAAACATGCAATGGAGAAAAGACAGCCTCTTCAACAAATGGTGCTGGGAAAACTGGAAATCCATATGCAGCAAAATGAAACTAAACCCATATCTCTCACCCTGTACAAAACTCAACTCAAAGTGGATCAAGGACCTAGAAATCAGACCAGAGACTCTGCACCTAATAGAAGAGAAAATAGGTCCAAATCTTCATCATGTTGGCCTAGGACCAGATTTCCTTAACATGACTCCCAAAGCGCAAGAAATAAAAGCACGAATCAATGATTGGGATAGAGTGAAACTAAAAAGCTTCTTCTCAGCAAAGGAAACAATCAGCAATGTGAAGAGAGAGCCTTCAGAGTGGGAGAAAATCTTTGCCACACACACTTCGGACAGAGCACTAATCTCCAGAATCTACCAAGTACTCAAAAATCTTTACACCACGAACACCAATAACCCAATCAATAAATGGGCCAAGGAAATGAACAGACACTTTACAGAGGAAGATCTACAAGCAATCAACAGATTTATGAAAAAATGTTCAACATCACTTGTTATAAGAGAAATGCAAATCAAAACCACCTTAAGATTTCATCTTACCCCAATTAGAATGTCTTTTATCAAGAACTTTTTGTATTTAAAAAGTACATTTAAAAATGTATTAAAACATTTTAAAATACAACATATATTTGCAGTTTCTTAGATTGGACTCTACTTAGTTATACAGATAAGTTACTCTGAGACTCTTTTCTAATAAATCAAGTGATGGTATTGTACTTTTCTAGATTGCCAATACTAAATACAAATTTATTTTTATTATTTTGGTGAACTTATACATACATTAGATTATCAGAGACAATGTTCAGGTCTTTTATGTAATATCATCACACTAACATGTAAGACAACTTGAAAAATACATTGCTTTCTGTCTTCTGTTACATATCACAAAATATCAAATAGAGTGTTTTTGTCCCAGCCAGTTTGCAAGGAATGCATAACAGACTGTATTTAAGACCACATGACACACAAGAAATTCGCTGTGGTGGAAAGATGTGATTTCAAAACAAGTCACACAATAGGCCCAAACAGTAGATGCTCAGAATGTTTAGAGTTGATGTGTTAGTCAGCTTTGATCACTGTGACCAAAATACCTGACAAGAAGAATTAGAGGAGAAAAGATTTATTTTGTTTCACAATTTCAGAGGATTCAGACCATGGCTGACTAGTTCCATTACCTTGGGCTTCAGGTAAGGCACAATATCATGGTGATAGGCATAGGATGGAAAGGTACTCACTTCATGACAGACAGAGAAGCTAGGGAGAAAACATACGTTTCCAAGGCATGCCACAGAGACCCACCTTATTTTAGTGGGCATTTTGTCATTGTGATTAAAATACCTTAAAAGAACAGCTTAGAGGAGAAAAAGTTTATTTTGGCTCATGTTTCAGTGGATCAGTCCGTGGTTGGTTAACTCCACAACTCTTGGCCCAAGATGAGGTAGAACATCATGGGAAAAGGAGGTGGCAGAGAAAAGCAGATCAGGAAATAGCAGCCAGAAAGCAGAGGTGGGGGGAGCACTCAGCTTACCATGGACAAAATATAAACCCCAAAGTCATGCCCTAGTGAACTGCTTCCTCCAGCCACACCCTACTTGTCTACTGTCATCACCCAGTTAATCTATATCAGCATTAATCCATTGATTAGGTCACAACTCTTACAATTGAATCATTTCACCTCTAAATATTCTTGCATTTTCTCACACATGAGCATTTAGGGGAAAACCTCATATCTAAACCATATACCTCTCCAACTAAGTCCCATCTCACAGTAAACCATTCAGTTGTAAATGGATTCATCCATCAAATGGATTAATCCACTGATGAGTCACAGCACTCACAACTTAAACATTACCTAAAAGCTCCACCTACATGCAAATGAGACTTTTGGGGACATTCTAATTCAAAACCAGTAGAGTTGGTCTCAACAGGATAAATGTTTATTGACTGACCTAAAACTATCACAAACTTCTCTGTCCATTGATAAAATGGAAATAGCATCTTCTCCTGAACTGTGGTAAAATAAAATATATGGAGATCATTAACACAATCTTCTTCTTTTTCTTTTTATTCAAGCATTTGTTCTCTTTTCAACATCTGCTTCATATGCAGACTGTGTGCCCTGTTGTGGGAGCATTAGAGACTCTTCCCATAGAAAAAAGATATGATGGTTATACTTATGATACTGGACTTCACTTTATTAATATTTAACTAACTAAAGGAGGCTCATGTATTTAACACTTGAAAAAAAAAGGAATGGATTCATTACAGTAGCAAAAAACAGTAATACATCAGTATAACAGCAAAGATATTCAATAAGGTTTAGCATATTTGAGAAAATTAGTAACCAAAAATCTTGACAGTTCAATGCATTAGGAAAAAATGTTGTATCTGAAAGAGATGGATGAATGAGATCCTTTCTAATGTTACATAATCTATTTTAGGATAATACATTAAAATTTGCAATGTAATACAATAATCAAATATTTTAGAACAGAACTTCGGACTACATCCAATCAAAATATCCAGAAACTATAAAATAAAGAGATAAGTTTAACTATTTTTATAAAGGCAAAAAGATTAATAATACAGGCAATATACAGAAGAAACAGTTAACAAAAATATACAAAAATTTTTAAAAATTTTATATTAAATTATAATCCAGTATAAAAATCCATAAGGAACAAATAACATTTAAAATCAATGCCTAGAAGCTGGGGAAATACAAAATACAATGATATTTCCTTTTTTCACTTGTGTGCTTTAATAAAAATTTAAGAAACATCATATACAGATGATACACCAATCATGCATTTGTGAATTTCTACTGCTGTTTGGAATTTAACCTAAAAATATCTTATATGGCATTATTAATAATAATAAAATAAAAAGTAAAAATCTAAGTATACTTAAACTGACCTATTATTCAGTATTATATAATTTATTTAAATTTATTTCATTAGAAATTAGTCGAGTTTGACATACAGATGTATGAATATACATCTGTGATCTAGTAAAGAATAAAAGAGTCATCCTGAAAATATATATATGGTGACTGATCAGTGTTTATGGATAATTACAGAAAAGAACCTTGAAAGCATTTGTATTTATTGTGCTAATATAGTTTATGCATAAGTCCAAGGAAGTGTGAGAGAAGGTATTGATCAGGGCATTAACATTGTGAAGATAAAAAGCAGGGGATACGGAGAAGAGAGAGAGAATTATTGCTTTTTAAAATGATATCTTTACATCATTTCAATGTTTGCATTGACCCTGCTACTTTTGTCCAGTTTTAAAATCATTATTATGCATTCTTCCCAAAACAACATGTGTACTAATTATCTTTAGAACTTTTCCATAATATACAAGGATCATAAAATACTGTCTTTTCTTCTCAAAGAGTTCATATTTGGACTATAATTTAAATTTTAATATGTAGGTAAAAGAGGTAAAAATGTATCATACCAGGGAGATCAGAAGATAGATTATTTTGGCCAAAGTGAGGAAATACTTCATGCATTAAAGACTTTTATTAGACACAAAAAGAATGGTATCTTTGGGATGTTGAAAGATCAGGGAAGCTTTGTTTGAACTTCTGGGCACAAATGGCCACAAAAAAAAAAAAAAAAAAAAAAAAAGACACTTAAGAAGTGAAATCTCAGGCAATGTCTCTTTCAGTATTGAAAACATTTAAAAATTCATGAAGATCATGGAGGAAAGTGCAAAAAGAACTCTTAAACTACAAATAATGGGAAATATGGTAAGAAGAAAAACAATAAAAGAGAAAAAAGAAAAAAGATTCAGACATGATTTATGGGGTCTAGCTGGAGATAGAGGGAGAAAAATAGATTTTTCTAATTTCTATTTTTCTAAAATAGAATTCTAAAATTCTAATATCCGTCACTTCATATCCCCTTTTCCAGAACAAGACCTTACATGATGGGGAACCATGGGATATCTCAGTACCACGTTCCCAGTATACTTATTTGAGCTTGCACTAGGTACTTTGGAAAAGGCTTCAAGGAAACAAGACTTTGAATTGGCTATAATTAGAAAGCAGGGTAATTTTATGGTAGAGTATCTTAATATTCTTATCAAGAAGACAAAGAAGGGAGTTGGAGTCATAGCTCAGTGGTAGAGTGCTTGCCTAGCATGTATGAAGCACTGGGTGCAATTCTCAGAACCGCATATAAATAATAAAATAAAGATCCATTGACTACTAAAAAAAAATTTTAAAAAGAAGACAAGGAAGGAATCAATGCTAATATTGTCTTTGAAAGTAAAGAGCACTATCTGAAGTGTGTGTGGCAAAGATTTTCTCCCACTCTGAAGGCTCTCTCTTCACATTGCTGATTGTTTCCTTTGCTGAGAAAAAGCTTTTTAGTTTGACTCTATCCCAATTATTGATTCCTGCTTTTATTTCTTGTGCTTTGGGAGTCATGTTAAGGTAATCTGGTCCTAGGCCAAAATGATGAAAATTTGGGCCTATTTTCTCTTCTATTAGGTGCAGGGTCTCTGGTCTAATTCCTAGGTCCTTCATCCATTTTGAGTTGAGTTTTGTACAGGATGAGAGATATGAGTTTAGTTTCATTTTGCTGCTTATGAATTTCCAGTTTTCCCAGCACCATTTGTTGAAGAAGCTATCTTTTCTCCATTGTATGTTTTTGGCTCCTTTGTCAAGTATGAGATACCTGTATTTATGTGGGTTTGTCTCTGTGTCCACTATTCTGTACCATTGATCTACCTGCCTATTTTGGTGCCAATGCCATGCTGTTTTTGTTACTATTGCTCTGTAGTATATTTGAAGGTCTGGTATTGTGATACCCCCTGCTTCGCTCTTCTTGCTAAGAATTGTTTTGGCTATTCTGGGTCTCTTATTCCTCCAAATGAATTTCATGATTGCTTGTTCTAATTCTATGAGGTCCGTCATTGGAATTTTAATTGGAATTGCATTGAATTTGTATATCGCTTTTGGTAGTATGACCATTTTGACTATATTAATTCTGCCTATTCACGAACATGGGAGATCTTTCCATCTTCTCAGACTTTCTTTAATTTCATTCTTTAGTGTTCTGTAGTTCTCATTGTAGAGGTCTTTCACCTCTTTTGTTAGATTGATTCCCAAGTATTTTATTTTTTTAGAGGCTATTGTGAATGGTGTAGTTTTCCTAATTTCTCTCTCAGAGGATGCATCACTTACATGCTCTTCAGATAGAGAAATAATCTCCAGAATCTACAAAGTACTCAAAAATCTTTACACCAAAAACACTAATAACCCAATCAATAAATGGGCCAAAGAAATGAACAGGCACTTTACAGAGGAAGATCTTCAAGCAATCAACAGATTTATGAAAGAATGTTCAACATCCCTAGTTATAAGAGAAATGCAAATCAAAACTACCTTAAGATTTCATCTTACCCCAATTAGAATGTCTTTTATTAAGAATACAGGCAACAACAGGTGTTGGCAAGGATGTGGCAAGGGTACACTCATACACATTGCTGGTGGGATTACAAGTTGGTGCAGCCACTCTGGAAAGCAGTGTGGAGATTCCTTAGAAAACTTGGAATGGAGCCACCATTTGACCCTGCTATCCCACTCCTTGTCTTATACCCAAAGGACTTAAAATCAGATAACTACAGTGATGCAGCTACATCAATGTTCATAGCTGTCCAATTCACAATAGCTAGATTGTGGAACCAACCTAGATGCCCTTCAATAGATGAATGGATAAAGAAACTGTGGTATATATACACAATGGAATATTACTCAGCCATAAAGAAGAATAAAATTATGGCATTTGTAGGTAAATGGATGATGTTGGAGACTGTTATGCTAAGTAAGATTAGCTAATCCCCAAAATCCAAGGGCCAAATGGTCTCTTTGATAAGTGAATGATGATGCACAATGTGGGGTGGAAGGGTGGCAAGAATGGAGGAAGGATAGTTAGCACAGAGGGAAGGGAGGGGTGGGGTCGGGGTTGGGGGGTAATAATAGCAGAATGTGTGACAAACATCATTGCCCTGTGTACATGTATGAATGCACAGATGGTGTGACTCTACTTTTTTTGTACAACCAGAGAAATAATAGCTATACTCCATTTGTGTTCAATGAATCAAAATTAAATAAAAAAAGAAAAGACAAAGAAAGTAAAGAGCAATTGCTTTCCATGGAGATATTTGGCTATTTTTCTCTAGTGGATAATGTCCATTCTTTGTTTATATTCAGATACGATTAAATAGCATTGGCATTGAGTACACTGAATCTATAGATTGCTTTGGTTAATACAGACATTCTAACAATATTAATTCTCCAATCTGTGAACAAGGGATATCTTTTCATTTACTTGTATAAGTGGGATTGTTTGTTGATTTCTAATTTGGGTTGTTTGCTGTTAAAATATTAAATTTGCAATACTTTTCACATTTTGATATTTTATCCTGAACATTTACTGATTTAATTAGCTATTACAGGGTTTTAGTGGAATCTTTAGGGATTTTTTTATATGTAAGATCTTTTTTTGTTTGCAAACAGGGACAGTTTTACATCTTTCTTTCCCATTTGGATGCTTTTATATCTTTCTGTTGCCTAACTGTTCTGGTTAATTCCTCCAGTACTATGTTAAATAGAAGTGGCAGCTGTGGGCTTTCTTGCCTTGTTCATGATCTTGGGCAAGAACTTTTGACTTTTCATGATGGAACAACATGTTAGTTGTGAGTTTGTCATGTCATATATAGATTATCTAGGTTGAGATATTTTCCTTTTATGCCTAATTCATTCAGAGGTTTTATAAGGAAAGGATGGTGAATTTTATCAGATCCATTTACTACCTCTATTTAGAGAGTGATATAACTTTTGTTTTCATGCTGTTAATGTGGTTGCTGTTATTGATTTCCATATGTTGAACTATTCTTGTCACTTGTTCATGGTGAATGATCCTTTTAATATGATGTTACATTTGTTTTTTTAGTATTTTGTTAAATATATCTGGATTCATCAAAGATATTGACCCATAATTTTATTTTCTTGTGGTGTCCTTGTCTGGTTTGTTGTCAGGAATATTTCTGGCCACATAAAATATGTTTGCAAGTCTTCTCTTTTCTTCAGATTTTTTGGAAATGTTTAAGGAAGTTGGTATCACTTCTAACTGTTTGGTAGAATTTAACAGTAAAACCATCAAGTTCTTTGATAGCAGCGTTTTTATTACTTGTTCAAATATTCTATTTCTTCCTGATTCAACCTTGGCTCTTTGTATGCATGTAGGAATGCATTCATTTCTTCTAGGTTAGTCAATTTGTTGATACATACTTACTCATAGTAATCTATTATGATCCTTTGTGGCATCAGTTGGAATGCCATTTCTTTTATTTCTGAATGTATTTATTGAAGTCTTGCCTTTTCCTTCCTCAAGCTGAAGTGATGTCTATTTTGCTTACCTTTTTAAGAAACACTTACTTTTGTTGATTTTTTTTCTGTTTTTCTAGTACCCATTTCATTGATTTCTGCTTTGATTTTTATTATTTCCTTCCTTCTATTAATGTTGGGATTATTTTTTTTTCTTTTTCTAGTTTCTTGAGGTATTATGTTCCTTATTTGAGGTTTCTTTTTTTTTTTCTGGTACAGGCATTTATTACTACAAACTTCCCTTTTAAAACAGCTTTTGTGTTTTAAATTTGATTGTTCATTTTCATTTGTCTCAAGATTTTTTTTTTTAATTTCCCCATCAATTTCTTCTTTAGTACATGTTTGGTAGCACGTTGTTTTGATTTCCATGTGTTTGTAAATTTTCTGAAATCTCCCATTACTGATTTCTCATTCCACAACATCATGATTGAGAAGACATTTAATATTATTGAAACCCTCTTAATTTTGTTAAATCTTTTTTTTTGCAAAACACCAAATCTAAATATACATCCACATATAGTAACATCACTTTAAACTGAAATATATCATAAATAAAATAAGTAATGTTTACTGTTTGACAACTTAAGTATCAACAATTAAAATAAATCAAATGGAATGAAATAAATACATAAAAATCCAACGATAGCTCACTACATCTATCTTAGAGAATGTTCCATTTGCACTTGAGAAGAATGTAAATTCTGCTGCTATTTGATGTCATATTCTGTATGTCTAGGTCCATTTAGTCTAAAATGTGCTTTAAGTTCAATGTTTCCTTACTGATTTTCAGTTTGTATGATCTGTATATTGCTGAAAGAGGGGCATTTAAGTCCCCTACTTTTGCATTAATTTATTTTTCCTTTAATTATATTCATATTTGTTTTATATATGGTGCTCCAATGATGAAAGCATACATATTTACAATTTATGTCAACTTGATTAATTTTCCATATAATGATTGTACAATAACCTTATTTGGCTTTTTAACTTGAAACCTATTTAATTGGACATAAGTGTTTCTGCCCCTGTTGTCTTTTGTTTTCATTCAGGTTATCTCTTTTGATCCCTCCATTTCCACTGTGCTTTATTAAAGGTGAAGTGAGTCTCTTTTAAGCAGCATACAATGGGCCTTGTATTTTTTGTTTTTATCTGTAGAGGCACCTTGTGTGTTTTGATTAGGGAATTTAATACATTTACACTCAAGGTAATTATCGATAGGTATGACTTTTGCCATTTTATTATTTTCTAGTTGGTTTGCAGGTCCTTTCTTCCTTTCTCCCTCCCCTGTTGGCCCAGTGTTAGAAGTGGTCTGGCCTTCTGATAGTGTGATAGCCTGAAGACTGATTCTGAGAGGGTTGATCTTTTGCTGAGTTGGGACAACACCATGGAGTTGTTGGTGCTAGTCAGGCACTGGGCCAGTTGAAAGCTAGGTCCGCTGAGTTGGATTAAAAATGAGTCCTCAGCAACTGAATTCACTAGGTTTCAGGCAAACTCTGCCAGTTATGTCCATCTCCATGGCTAATGCAAAATTAACTTCTTACTCTCTTCAATCCATTATCTTTCACCTGGTTTCTTAAGTTCTGGTGAAGGTATTTTTGTGTATGGATACGTGTTCATATTGATGTTTCTGTGAGAAGGCAAGAGTTGGTAAGTACTAGTATGCCATCTTGATTGTTTTTCTACAACATTAACATAAAAGTTATGTTTTTTAAGTGATGAAGACCTTGTTCCACTAACTATGTCATCATATATAATGGAGAGATTTGTGACGAGTGTGATTGTTTTTTCTCCCCTGTATAGGAGACTTGCTTTTTAGTTTTACATATCTAGACATATTTCATTCTCTGAATATTAGACAAATATAGTAGACAATGTTTAGCTAATTTTAGCAATGTTATTGCTTTTCTATCATTGTTTTTGGTGGTGTGATTTTTGTATGCATTTGCAATATATGTTATACTTTATGAAGTCTATTTATTAAAGGATAGATTTTAAAATGAAATAAAATTATATATTTAAAAATGAATGAAGAGAGGTGCCATAAAACATGGACAGAAGCAGATACATTAAGAAGCAGAGAATATATTTGATGATAATGCATGTGGAAATGAATTGCTAGTTGTGGGATAAACTGAAGACTTTCATGCCAAGATGAAGAGTTCAGCTATGGAAAGTTAAATGAAGATAAATAATCAGAAGGTTTTACATAAAGTAATAGAGTAACTATGTTCTTCAAGAGAATTCATATGTCAGGCATGGTCAGAGAAATTATTGAGGCAAATGTGCAAGTGAGAGACATTTGGGAGCAGCAAGAAACATTGCAGTATCTTTCTTCAACAGGCATGAAATAGATAATGAGAGTGTGATAAGGAAGATGAAAGTATGATAAGGTTTTTGGTTCTTGATTTTTGTTTTTATTTTCTTTTTTTTCTTCTAGCACCTTCCGACACAAATACCATATGGAGAATTCTGAAGCACAAGGAAAAGATGTAGGTCATACTCATGATTGACTCAAAACATTTGATGGTGTGATTTCCTCCCTTTCCTTAGCTCAAGGTAAAATAGCATAAAATGCATTGCAGTTGTAGCAAGTTATACAACCTAGGACAAAGAAATGAAGATAATGCAGCACCTCAGAAGTTATCTTTTCAGATATTTTAGCAATAAAAGAATTAGTACAAGGGACTTACCATGAAGGTCATTTAACCTATGGCTAGAAAAATGAAGCGTCACTGTTTATTACATATGTTCTGTTTGGTGTTTGAAGTTCACTTCAATATTTCTTTAAAGTACTGAAAATTTAGAAAGAAAGCCTCTCCATTCTTTCACCTAACACCAATGCAATGTTGGAAAATTCTTAAATGCCAAAAATATTTCATAGCTGTCTCATACTTAAGAACCTTAATCCTACTCTAGCCCAGGGCTTCAGAGAAATACTTTTGTTTTCAACAACAATATTTTCTGGTCAGAGAAACTTATAATCTAAAACTTGTTTTTACAGAACTAAATTACATCTCCTAAATGACTGCTTTACACAGGAGAGGCTTCTGTAGATGAATAGGACTGTTGCAAGTTACACAGAGGTAAGGAAAGGTTTCCATCATTTTGTACTGTCTGCTGAATTTAGTACTCAATTTTAAATCTTCCATTTTCTTTACCCGTATAAGTATGCACCATTTGATAAAACAGTAAAATAGGTTAGTAGTCAAAACATTACCTCTTTTACTCTGTTTTTCCCCTGATATATCAATTTCTTTATTTATATAATAGAAATAATAAACTAAAATTCAGTCCTAAACTATGACAGTATGATTGTTTAATAGTATATGAAATTATTATACAAAAAGTGAGGAAAATAATTACCTCCATTGTTTTTAATAGTACCCTTGAATGAACCAAGGATTTATTTGACTGTCTTAGAGGACTGTAACTGAATCCCTACATCCTACATCTTATAACCAAGCAATCTTTCAAAAGCAAGTTAACTAAGCTGAAAAGCTACAAACTTATCCCACGCATAGTCCAATAATACAATTCACTGTTGCTCTTACCATTCTTAACCCTTCCATCAGAGACTTATCACTAAAAATCCTGAACTATTTATAAATAAAACATATGACTTTTAAACTACTGTTTTTTAATCTAAAAATTGCTACTAAGGTTAAAATTGGAGATGTTAAGTAGTTCATTTTTATTTGTTTTATTCCTTTGATAAGGTTTCAATGATATTATCCTCATATTTTTCCTATCTCTTATTATGCATTGTACTTTCTAGACATTCAAACAGTGCATCTTGATCTGACAAAAACAGTTGATATTTAAACAATTATGTAGGAAAAAATCATCAAGTAGGCATTAGAAAGTCAGAGGGAAAAGGCAAGACTGTCTCTAAGTTGGTGATGCAAACCATTGTGATAATAGGTTGAGTACAGTCTGACTCTAAATGTGCTTCCTAAAGTAAACAATATGAATTTGGAATATCATTTCCTTTTGTCTGTTCTTCTTAGCATAGATACATTTAATCAATTTTACTTATATACTTTTTATTTGGTTACAACTGAATGTCTAACTTATAGCATTGGATTTTCCTTCCTGTTACCTCACCTATCATGACGAGATGAATAAGGTATAGTTCTTCCCCCTAAGGGTGGTAGTCTAAGATTTCACTAACATAGTAGCCATTAGGACATGTGGCTACAGGGTTCATGAAATAAAAGGGGATTTTTTTTTTTAATACTGTGCTAGTCATTTTTTTTGTTACTGTGACCAAAATACCTTATAAGAGCAAAGAGTAAAAGTTTATTTTTGGCTAATGATTTCAGAGGTTCAGTCCTTGGTAAGCAGCCTCTGTTACAGTGGATCTGAGGTGAGGTGGACCACTGTGGATGAAGGCAACAGCAAAGGAAAGCTACTCAGCTCAGGGTGGCCAGGAAGCAGAGAGAAGGAGGGAAAGGAGCTTCAGGGAATTTGAACCCTTCCAGGGCACATCCCAGTTACTGACCTCCTCCGACCGTACCCAACCTGCCTGTAGAAATCACCTAGTCTTTCCATTAAAGCTAGGATGAACTAATTATGTTACAGCTTTCATAATCTAATCCGTTTACCTCTGAATATATCAGCATTAACACAGGAGCTTTTGGAAGGACACCTCGTAACCAGACCCTAACGAATACTTAGCAGACTTTAAAGGTTAAATAAAAAATAGAAAATGCCAAATTAATATTTATAATGATCACATATTTAAATATTTTGGTATGTACAATTAAATATCATAATTATTACATTAGTATCACTTTTTAAATTTTTAAACAGTGGTACCAGAAAATGTAAAACTTACACATGCAACTTTCCTTATATTCATTTTGGACGGCATCATCAATAGAATCATGACATAGAGTAGTGACTAATGGAGATATATGTTCTAAATAAGCATGTGAAATATTAGATCAATAATAAGATGTCAATTGGGGATTTTAAGAATTTTATCTGGCATTAATTCTGATGTCTACCAGGTATAATTGCACAAAACTCTAAATAGAAGAGCATGAGATGTAAGTACAACAAGCAGGCTCAGTAACTAACACTACCACCAAGCATGGTAAGGATTTATTGACAGGGGAGGGGTAGGGAAAGCAAGCTTTTATGGAGTAATTGGTAGAAGTACAAAATTCTACAGTGTTTCTCCTTCATCCCCACATTAGAGAATGGGGATTCCCTCACTCCTGTCATGCTTTAAGGCAAGTGCAAGAGGCACCAAGAGAGCACTTTTAGAAGTTGTGGATCCTTGGTAGAAGGGAATCTCATATCTCACTGCCTGAGAGGAAGTAGACTGAGCTCTTAAAACTCAGTTTTGCCAGGGCAGTCACCAGAATAGAGTCAGGAGGATCATTGAAAGAACTTTACATACACAGATAGGAAGTAGGGCTTAGCTACCTATAAATAATCTAAAACTGTCTGAGGACAGGAGGCTACTCAGGGCAAAGAAAGTAGAGGACAGCATTTTGTGAGCAAGCTGCACTCCTCTGATTGGTGGGACAAGGTTTTCTGAGTGCCTACAAGCCAAGTAGAAACCACAAGGCTGCCTGAACTGACAAAATAATAGGACAGCCTGAAAGGAACACTGATTAGAACAAAGGGGAGAAAAGGAGCTATATGGACTTCCAACAGGGTAACTGCTGTGGGGTGACCTATAGAAAGTCAACCATTTGACTACTTTCATGCCAGGAGACAGTAAAAGGCAGGGGCTTTCCCAAGAGTTCACTAATAATACAACACAGAAGAGCAAGCATTAGAATATCTGCTTTGGAAAGAGGTTTATCAGCTTATATTGAATCACAGTTATTGACTAAGTGGAGAGATGTCTTCCCTTATTTTTCAGTTCAGTTCTGCATAAATTAGAGGCTGGAGGCGAGGGTGTAAGGAAAGAAAGTAAATGAACAAAGTGGATCAAAATAGACTACAACATCCCTCCTTACTGTTGTTTTGAAATAACAGATCAAACTTGAGCTGGGGTTCAAAGAGAAGACTGAAAATAAATGTGAGAACAAGATTTAGCTTAAATATTAATTCCTCAAACAAATTTTTTTTAAAAATATCTGGAAATGAGGACTTTATTATTGAATATAACCAATATGCCAGTGATAGTTTGAGGAATTAGTCTCTAATAAAGCAAGTTTGAAATGAGTGACCAGAAGAAATGAAATTGTTCCTCCAGAAGAGCAATCCTTTCAGCCTGTTCAGACTCTGTAATATGCAAAATATTGGGAATGATGAAAGATGACTTAGAAGATCAATCTCCCTAAGATTTTGAATATTTGTTTTCATACAGATTTGCTTTTCATACCATAAAATATTATTATTAAGGATACTACTTCTAAATGCTTTACATATAACATTAACTGCTGCACATCTTAGAAGTTATGAATTCTCACTTCTTTAAAAGAATGAAAGCCTGCCATTTGTGATAAAATGTAAGGAATTGGAGGTCATTATGTGAAGTGAAGTAAGTCAGGAACAGAAAAGTAAGGAGTACATGATCTCACTCATATGTAGCATCTAAAAAAGTTGATGTCATAGAAGCTGAGAGTAGAATGGAAGTTACTAGAAGCTGCGGAGTAGAGAGGATGAACAGAAAGGGAGAGACTGTTTAACAGGTACTAAGTTACAGTTGGATTGAAGAAACAAGTTCTGGTTTTCTAGTACACAGTAGGGTGACTACAGATAATAACAATACACTATATTTTTGAAAAGGAATTGATCAATATTTAAAGAGGTAGATATGTTTACACTGACTTCAACTTTATTATAATTATACATATGCATATAATTAACACATGGTATGGTATCCCATAAATTGTGACATTTTTATTTATTTGTTTGAAATAAATAAAAATATTATTGTAGGGACCTGTTATATCTATACTACAATTTAAATTCCAAACCTAACCTAACTGGACAACTTTTTAGACCCAAATCTAGGCTGATGAGTTTCTTCTCACAGGGATTTGAGATGTGAAAGGTGAGTTTGAGTGTATACAGAGAAATAAAATCCTACTGGTGGCTTAGATAAGACTAACATGACGCCGGGTATGGTGGCACATGCCTGTAATTCAAGCGACTTGGGAGGCTGAGTCAGGAGGAACGCAAGTTCAAAGCCAGCCTCAGCAACTCAGCGAGGCCCTAAGCAACTCAGTGAGACCCTGTCTCTAAATAAAATACAAAATAAGGCTGGGGATGTGGTTCAGTGGCAGAGTGTCCCTGAGTTCAATCCCTGGTAAAAAAAAAAAAAAAAAAGACTAACATGAATGTATCAAGAAAGAAGAACTAGCCTCTCGTAGTATACACCTCTAGTCCCAGCTATTCAGAATACAAAGGTGGGGGATTTCTTGAACTCAGGTGTTTGAAAACAGCCTGGGCAACAGGAGACACTTGATCTAAAAGAAGAAAGGAAAACATTGAAGGAAAAGAGAAGAAATAAGGACTGGTCTTCTTCTAGGAGAACTTAAGAGTACAACTCACTGAATCTTTAAGGGGCATACAAAATTCATGCTCTGTATATACCTCACTGCCCACATATCCAGCAGAAATTGTGAAGACAGAGGAGCATTATCCTAGTGGTGGTAGCTATTTGTACCTTGTTAAGGAAGTCCCTCAGAGTGATATGCAAGATTTATTAGAGGCAGAATCCAGTTCTACCTGAAAAATAAAACTACTTGGGGATGGGATAAACTCTAGGCAATTTGCTTGACTTTCCTAAACAGGTGATAAACAGGAACCAGCATCCCAAGGTGGAAAAATTATTCCAGAAAACGTAAGATGTGGGATTAAGAGCAGGAAAGTTTATTTCATATGTCCATATTTTAAAAATTTTTATTGAAGTGTATTATTAAATGACAGTGCAAATAGTATGTGTCAGACTGATAAATTTGTACAAATTGAACATACTTATGTAACCAGAACCCAAAAGAAGAAACAAAATATTATTGGTGTTTTAGATGCCATGTCAATTATACCTTCCAGCAACTACTATCTCCCTAAGTTCCTCTTTACACTTACCTCCAAAAGCATATGTTGACTTCACCTGACTTTTTCATTCATTTTTATAAAATGTATATATACTATTTTATAATATTCACCCAAGTCATCAATTGGTTGTAGGTCTTTGATTCTGATTGATGAATAGTAGTGCATTGTGCCAATACACTGTAGTTTATTTACACTTTCGTCTCTTAATGAGCATCTGAGTAATATCTAGTTTGAGGTAATTACCAACAGTAGTGCTATAAGCATTCAATCTCATGTCTTTTGTCAACTACATACATATATATGGCATATGTATAAGATAGATGTAGTTAGGGACAGAATTGCTGCATCATGAAATCAGCAACTTAACTTTAGCAAATACTGATTAACTGCTTTCTAAAAGCATTGTAATAATTTTTACACCCAAGCAATGTAGGAATATTCTTATGGCTACACATCTTCCTCATAGTTCACATTTTCTGTTTTCTTCTTTTTCCATTTTAGTCATTCTGGTGGTATCACACTGGGAGTTTTGAATTTCTTAATTGCTAATGAAATTGAACGCTTTTTCATATCTTTATTAGCCATTTGTATATTTTTATATTTTCATTATAGTGTCTTCAAATTTTATGTTATTGAATTGATCATCTTTTTTCTTTGTTAGGTGTTCTCATAAATTCTAGACATAAATCATTTTAAGGGTGTATATATCCTCTTATTTCTGTGTAATTTTCATATATCATTAATACTGACTTTTGATTATAGAAGAAGTTGTTAATTCTAATATAGTCCAACTTACCATTTTAAAAATATATGTTAAGGATTTTTGTGCCCAGTTTAATAAATCTTTCCTTACTCCATAGTCACAAAGATGTCCATTCACTTCTAAGTTTCCCTTCTCAACCTTTATTGCTATATCCAGGTATGTTTAAATATCACAAAAATTAACCCAGGGTCTGAGGTTAATGATTCTGCATGAACTCCACTGGTTTGCATAGAAGAAACTTCTAATAGGTGTTCAAATAAGGTAGAGCTCTAGGTTCAGAATCAAGTCAGGCTTATGCCTACTCATAGCTAAACTTTCAAACATTGATCTGAGCATGGGAGCTCTGGGCTAAGATATTAAGGCAAAGGAATGACCTTTATTCAGTATACTTAATGTCTAATTATGATCTAATAAGACCTATAAGAGAAATACTGGTAAAATTTGCAAGAGATACAAGGCAATTCTCCAGTTACTGCAATGGCCCTAATTTCTGTAACATGACTTCCAGCTTTTTTGGATTCTCCATAGCTTGATGCACAAGTGATTACTGAACATGGGTCGAATAGCTTTCCTCTCTTATTAGAACTCCAGGGGGTTAAATTATTTAGGCAGAAGAATTCAGGGAAGTGTAGACAAATCTGCAATACTTAATGTATACATGAATGACTTAGAAACTAAGAAAATCAATGATTGCTTGTTGTAGATTGATTGCCTGACATACTGATAGCATTAAAAGTAATCTATGTCTGGATATACACCTCAATCTACCTTGATTATTATTATTATTTTTCAAAATCTTTCAAGTCTAGCTTTAACCCCTTTCTGGCACGTTATCCTTCCCATAATATTTCCAGAAATAGGCCCACAAGAGATAACCTGACAGTCAAGGGTTAGGAATAACTCATCCTAGCTATCACATTTTTGTCATGTAGAAGTTCATGAAATTTATAGTCACTTGATAAAAGAACTTGATGTACCTTAGGGGACCTAAGTTTTTCACAAAATCTGGATTGCAAAGTTCTATTTGACATGCTCACTTAAGATTGATTCATTTTCCCATGATTAGATGAAAAGGCAAAAAGGAGTGCAAGGAAACTTTCAGCACTTAATGCAAAATCATTACACCTGCATTAGACTAAAAAAAAATCTGTATTTTATAAAATATAGTAACACACAGGAGACAATGTGTTTTACACACAGCAAAAACATGCACATTCTCTATCACTGTCTGCTATTACCTTTGTAATTCATCTTTATTTAAAATGGCATTTAATGATTCAGCAGTATTTATAATGAAGAACATCTGCATAATTTCATAAAATGCACATTGCTCACAGATGTTCATGGTTCAGTCTGCAGCTGTGTGGTAGTTTGTCTAGTAATGTCTGGGCTTCCTATTCTATATGTGAGAAGAAAAATAGAAAGCCCAGATGGCTCATATTAATTATGCTGTAAAAAGTGTTGAATGGTCTTCTTCTCAGCAGGACTTCTGTTGATCTAGTTCTGTCAAGATCTGACACAGTGTTTGTGGGTAAGCCCCTCTGTCTGTCTCATTTTCCTTATTAATAAAATGATGACATCAGTTAAACTTTTGCTTTGTAAAGCTTTCATGGGACTGTGGAGGAGCAATTTGGGAAAGGCTGGGTGTGGGAGTGATTAAGAGAAGCAGACGGTTCCAAAGGCTTCAGCTCTTCTCTCAGGTCTTGTGGTTCTAGGAAATTATGTGTTTGAATGAAACGCTATTTTTAAAAACTCTAAGGATAATTACCAATAATGCCTTCTAACTTTCCAAAGATCATTGAATCCCCACTGTGAAGGAAGAAAAGTACACAGTACTTGTAAGATGTGTAAAACTCTGGCTTAATGCTACTCAAGACTGGGATTTGATAATGAGTGGTATTTAACTAGCTTTAAGGAGAGAAACAAAACCTTGTTTGGGGGAGTCCCTTCCTCAATAAGAAAAGGGGATAATAATGACTTACAATATCTAAGGTTTCTGTGACTAGTAAATGAAACAATCCAGGTGGAATATTTCGTATAGATGTTAGCACATAATAGACAATGAAGAAACATCACCAATGCTCTTTCAATGTGCATCTTACATAATACGCACTAGATCAAATGTAGTAATAATATCAAAGTTAAATTGACTGTGTTCTTGATTATAGCATTTTTATAATTTTGAGAAGTTAAAGGTAACTTTCAAATGTATAAGGAATCTATGTGAGTTTTCTAGGGCTGCTGTAACAACTACCATAGCCTATGTGACTTAAAACTATAAAAATATATTCTCTCAAATCTCTGAAGTCTAGAAATCTAAAACAAGTTCATGCTCACTCCAGAAGCTGTTTGAAACAATCCTTCCTTTAGGTGCAGGGGCATATGACTGTAACTACCAGCAACTTGGGAGGCTGTGGCAGGAGCAAGTTTTAGGCCAACCTCAGAAAATTTAGTGAGGTGCTAAGCAATTTAGCAGTAATCCTATCTCAAAATAAAAATTAGAAAGAGCTGGGGATGAAACTCAGTGGTGAACAGCCCTTAGTTCAATCCTCAGTACCAAAGAACAACATCAGAAAGAATCTCCTGGCCACTTCTTAGTATCAGTTGTTGACAGCAGTCTTTGACACTCCTTGGCTTACAGCTTTCTGCATTCATCTTCACAGGGCCATCTTTCGCTCTTGGCATGCATGTGTCTCCATTTTCCTCTATTTTCTCTTTTAAATACACCAATTCAGTTTCTCTTTTAAATCATTGGATTTAGGGTTCCCCCATACACAGTTTGACCTCACCTTAACTTGATTACATCATCAAAGACTGTTCTCAAACGTTGTCAGTAAATATCAGGACAAAACCCCACCAATCTTCTGGGAACTGAATTCAAAATAAGCAGCAACAATATGATGGGTAAAAGGGGCATGGAGAAGAAATAGCTAGGAACTCAAGAAATGTTTTTCCAAAAGTAAATATCTATCTATCTATATATATATATATGTATATATGTATATATATATATACAATTCTGTGAAGTTAGAAAAACTATAATCCATATTCCAGAATATCATATATCATGTCTCCTGTAAATCCATACTGAATCCATGCAAAATGAACTACTGAAATGATTGCGTCAAATCTAGTCCACAGTTTCATTTATAGAAGGAAAGAGAAAATAAGTAGCAAGAGAACCACGCTAAGGATAATAATAATCGTATGTGCTTCCAGGTTAAAAAAAAACTTTCCATTTTTATGCTAAAGAACAAAAGTCAGTTTGACCTGACTGCTTTTTATAGCATGGTATATGACAAAAAATGAAGAAATGTAAAACCTTCATCAAAGCTGTTCAACATGCACAGAACAAAATCAAGCTGGGGAAAGAGGAAAAGGAAAGGGTAATATGGGAAGAAGCGAAATTAGAGACTGAAAGTAGTACAGAAAATCAGAATTATTAAAGGCTAAATTGACATATTTTGTAAGAGCTATAAGGTATTCTATTTTTTTTCATGTTCCTTTATTTATTGGTTCTTTTTAGGTATAGCTGAGAGTAGAATCCATTCTGATATAATTATACAAGCATGGAATATACCTTATTCTAATTAGGACCCCAGTCTTGTGGATGTACACAATGGTGAGATTGACTGTGGTGTATTCATATGTATATACAGGAAAGTTATGTCAGCTTCATTCCACTGTCTTGTTCTTTTCTTTTTTTTAATTTATTTAATTTTGATTCATTGAACACAAATGGAGTACAGCTATTGTTTCTCTGGTTGTACACAAAGTAGAGTCACACCATCTGTGCATTCATACATGTACACAGGGCAATGATGTCTGTCACACATTCTGTTATTATTACCCCCCACCCTGACCCCACCTCTCCCTTCCCTCTATGCTATCTATCCTTCCTCCATTCTTGCCACCCTTCCACCCCACATTATGCATCATCATACACTTATCAGAGAGACCATTCGGCCTTTGGATTTTTGGGATTGGCTTCATCATGTTGGCCTAGGACCAGATTTCCTTAACATGACTCCCAAAGCCCAAGAAATAAAAGCACGAATCAATGATTGGGATAGAGTCAAACTAAAAAGCTTTTTCTCAGCAAAGGAAACAATCAGCAATGTAAAGAGAGAGCCTTCAAAGTGGGAGAAAATCTTTGCCACACACACTTCAAATAGAGCACTAATCTCCAGAATCTACAAAGTACTCAAAAATCTTTACACCAAGAACATTAATAACCCAATCAATAAATGGGCCAAAGAAATGAACAGACACTTTACAGAAGAAGATCTACAAGCAATCAACAGATTTATGAAAAAATATTCAATATCCCTAGTTATGAGAAAAGTGCAAATCAAAACCACCTTAAGATTTCATCTTACCCCAATTAGAATATCTTTTATTAAGAATACAGGCAACAGCAGGTGTTGGCGAGGATGTGGGGAAAAGGGTACACTCATACATTGCTGGTGGGAGTGCAAGTTGGTGCAGCCACTCTGGAAAGCAGTGTGGAGATTCCTTAGAAAACTTGGAATGGATCCACAATTTGACCCTGCTATCCCACTCCTTGGCCTATACCCAAAGGACTTAAAATCAGATTACTACAGTGATGCAGCCACATCAATGTTCATAGCTGCTCAATTCACAATAGCTGGATTGTGGAACCAACCTAGATGCCCTTCAGTAGATGAATGGATAAAGAAACTGTGGTATATATACATAATGGAGTATTACTCTATTTTCAATAACACAAACCTATTTAAAATCTATTTAATTTTTGTTTAGAATTAAACAGTCTTTCTCCTTCCTTCCTTCCTTCCTTCCTTCCTTCCTTCCTTCCTTCCTTCCTTCCTTCCTTCCTTCCTTCCTTC
>JAJEJO010046948.1:169000-207725 GCA_020662805.1 Glaucomys volans
AAAGAAAGAAAGAAAGAAAGAAAGAAAGAAAGAAAGAAAGAAAGAAAGAAAGAAAGAAAGAAATTGCACCCTGCACGATGGAAATATATCTTGAAAAATTATATTGTACATGAAATAATATAAAAGGTTATTTGTTTGGATATATACCAAAGAATTATTCAGGTTGTGCCACTAGTTGGGGGCCTATCTGTTATACCTAGTAATGCTCTGGTAAACCAGATAGATAGAGGAAGAAAATATCAACTTACATGGATTCTCCCAATGTAGCCTATTTCAAACTCCCAAAAGCATCTTGCAAAATTTCTAAATATTTGATAATCAGTTCTCATAAGACTAAGTGTATAGCTCTAGTCCATGTCCACATGTCACACTCCAAATCAGAGGTAACAGTCAACAGATTTTATTAAAATTATTTGTTAATGTCTATTTAAATATCTATCATGACCAGCTATGAACTCTTTGAAGTCTGAGACAGATTTTATTCTTCCTTGTATCCATAATGTCTCATAGTCCCTGGCATATAGTAGATGACAAATAAAATAAAACTTTGCAGAACTGAGTATTAAAAAATTCTTAAGCTGTTTAGAAAAAGACCTGGTACTCATAGAATTTCTTTCTCCTCACTTCAGCTTTAATTCTTCCAAAGAATACTACAAATTTATCATCCTTATCAGGACACCAAGTAACCTAAGTTGCATGCTTTTGTTTATTGCCTCTATTCCAGAATGCTAATAGAATTTCCCTTTTGAAGGTGAACAAAGCTTTATTCAATTATTTCTCTGTTGACTCTCAGAATCAGAGTCCCCAATGTAATTTAGTATATAGTTTCTGTGACTTGAGCAGACACCATTTCAATAGAAGTCATATCTTGTGATCAAAGTGTCAAGTTCACACATACTGATATATTGCATACAAGCACAGGATGCAAATGATAAAAGTGGCCTGTCAGTAAAAGACTGATGAGAATATATTTCATTCTAGGCTTATGCCTAGCTAATGATGAGAAATAAGGAAAATAGAGAATATAAATGATGAATTCATTGAATTTGTTTTAAAATCATTCTATATTGTTATTTTTATAAAATGAAATGTTTGCATTCTCGAGTTTTAAGAAATATTTTAATTTCATTAAGAATCTTTAATCAAATCCAGTTAAAAACAAGGGAAAAAACTGGTATCATGTTATACCATTTTAAAAATGTTTATTCACACAACTTTTATAATAACTTGATAATAAGTCACTCCTGCATATGATATTGTATTGCACTTAAAGACAACAATCTTCTGCTTATAAAAGGATTACTGGGATAAAATCTTAGAAAAGCAGTACATGAAATAAAATGCTTCAGATCCTAAGAGGTCAACTGTTAAGAAACAACATTGGATAAAAAATAACATTCTGAAATGTGTCTTATAATATGTAGATAATTTTTATACAGAGTTTTTCCTAAACTGAAAGTCATGTCATGGAAAGTAGAAATTATTGTACATAATTTATTTAAAGACTAATATGCTTGTCAAAAATAGCCTCTCCTTAAACAATATTATAATATAAATGTTATCATATAGCACTTTTAAAATAACCAAAAACAAGATTTGTAAAATTGATTATCTGATTATCTGGTTACTTAGTATACATTGTTCACTATTAACTATTAACTCAGGTTGAGATTTTAAAATATTATACTACAACTTCAATAATAATTTTATGGAAATCTGAATATCTAGGAATCTCAGATATTAAACTAATCATCTATATTAAACCACAAAGAGAAGACACAGGGTTAAGAAACCAAAATAGGTACCTATGCTTGAAGATGATGTTAAAGTGATAATCTGCTAATAGTAATTAATTTTCATGACTATAGCAAAAAGAAAATACTAATACAAATTTTGTATGAAATTTAGCATTTTTACTGAAAGGCATAAAGATTGTATATTTGGTTACAGAGTCCTTATTAGATAGAAGTAGAGATGTCTAGAATTATTTTCTATGTAATCTAATCCTATTTTGAACAAATTATTCTTTGTTATTTTTCTTAATATTTTCTTTGTAACCCTGTTAAATACATAAAATTTCAAACTGCATTAAATCAGATTTTTAAATCAGTTGTATGTAGAAAGGGAATTCCCTGTCACATCCAACATGGATGAGGGAAAGGGTTTCCGTTGGAGGATGGTGCTGGCTATATTGATAAATCACTAAGAAACTTATTTAATTAAATAAATACAAGAGCCAATAATCTTTTCAAATGGAAGGGGGTGTGATGGATTGGGCTGTGCCAAGATGGGGCCTCTCACAGGATGGAGAAGCCCACCTTCCCTTTATTTATATTCGCACAGGCAGAGGGGAGCTGGGAGGAAGAACGGTTTGGGGTGCATTAGGGAAGCCATTTTCTTAGAGAATTAGCATTTCCTCAGGCAGAGAGCCATCTCTGTACAGAGTCATTTACCCCAGGCTTTCTGAAACAGTCTCTCATGACTGCCAGTTCTTGTATTCCATGGCTCAGCCAAGCCTGATTCTGCTAAACATGAATGGCTTCCCACAGTTGTGCTATTATTTAAAGACCTAGAAAGTATCAGATAATAAGAAAATATCAGAGTTGAATGAATTCTAGGAAATGAGTCATCCAAAAATCTATCTGTCTTTATGGATAATAGTTTTATAATCATGATTTGAATGTGCATGTCCATTATTAAAGTAAACATTTATTAAAATTGAAATAGTATTATGTATGAATTAGCATAAAATATAATATGCATCTTTAATCAATGGCTCTACAAATTTTCATTGCATGACCATTATTAAATTTAATTTGCTATAATATTATTTTCCAAAAGGGTGAACTATTCTGTATTTATATGAGCAGTATATG
Organism: Glaucomys volans; assembly: GCA_020662805.1. Taxonomy (NCBI): domain Eukaryota; kingdom Metazoa; phylum Chordata; class Mammalia; order Rodentia; family Sciuridae; genus Glaucomys; species Glaucomys volans. The sequence continues at coordinate 171,877 of JAJEJO010046948.1, forward strand.
ACAATCTTTTTCTTTGTGTTCACTAATACAAATTTCTATTCTATACCTTTTTCCAATTTTTACTTTCGTGAGATTCATTGTTTTTATCTTAATTAGCATTTTCTTTCCTCTTTGAACTGAGTTTGCAGTTTTCTTGAAATCTGCACCAACCCAATGAATTAATACTTTTTGAACATTCATTTATTTATTCAATTAAAGTATTTTAAACTCAATATGGGTATAATCTTTACCAACACAAATGAAACTCCTGCATTTATGTTCTTATGAAGTTGACCTGCTTGTGAATTGAGAAACAAAAGAAGTATAAATAATATACATGTACATATAGAGAAAGGTATAGTAGCAAGTAGTAATGAAAACAAGGCAGATACCCCAGATATGCAACTTTAAATAGGAAAAATAACCAGGGAGGGCCTCATTGGGAACATAGTATTTGAGCAAAGACCTGAAAGACAGCAGGGAAGGATATTCCAGAATGAAAGAACTGGTGCAAAGAGGTAGAATGGAGAGGATGTTTAGTTGGAAGAATGGTGAGTATATTAACATGGCTAAAGTGGTATAGGCCAAGAGAAAAATGAGATTTAGTTTTGAAGTGAATAGGGCAGAACAGGTGGATCCTCAAGGTCATAAGACTGATTTTACTCTGATTTACATGGGAAATACATAGAAAAATATTTTTTAAATAAAGACAGCAAGATTTGACCTATCTTTAAAAAGTAATAATGCAGGATATAGTATTGGCTTGGACCCTCTTGTAGTTAGCTTGGCATTGCTGTGATAAATCTACCAGAAAATAACAAAGGAAAAGTTTATTTGGGGCTCACAGCATCAGAGATCTCAGTCCATAGATGGCTGGGTCAATTGCTCTGAGCCCAAGATGGAGTAGAACATCATGGCCAAAGGGTATGGTGAAGGAAATCTGTTCAGCTAATGATGGCCAAGAAGTAGATAGGGGAAGAAGTTACAGGCAATTTGAACCCTTCTGGAGCACATCCCCACTGACCCATCTACTCCAGCCTTGTCCTACCTGTCTATAGTTACTAGGAGGAACTGATTAGGTACAGCTCTCAAAATCCAATTGCTTTAACTTGGAAAGTTCCTGCTTTAAAACAGGAGGTTTTGGGGGACACCTCATATCCACACCAGAACCGACTTCAACAGGACAAAGACAAAAGCAAGGAGGACAATTATAATACAAGGGAGAAATAACAGTATTTCAGAACTTCATGGAATTAGAATATGGTTAAGCAACTGGCTTTTGAAGACTTTTAAAGGGAAATCCAACAGCTTTGTTGATACAAAGAGGTAGATGTTCAAGAGAAAGAGACAAGACAAAGTTAACTAGAAGATTTTTGTCCTAAATTTGGAATGATGAATTAGATATTTACTGAGATAAAGACAACCAGAAAGGATAGTTAGAAGGGAAAGATTGGATGTTTAATAATAAGTATAGTAAATTTAAGATGTATTTTATATGTACAAATAGAAATGATGAATATACTACTATATATGTGTATCTGACTTTCATGCAGAGGTCAGACAGGATATTTAAATCTGGGAGTCATATGAGCAGATCAATGATAAATAAATCCAGGAAAATCAGATGTGATCAAGAAGAGAGTAAACCTAGATGAAGAAGTTGATAAATTATCAAGATTTAGCCATTAGAAGTTAAGAGTTTGAAGAAATGAAGAGGATAGGGTGAAGGTGAATGAAGTCAAGACCTTACTGAAAGAAAAACTTTGAGAATGTGGTAACCTGGGAGCAAAACTTGAAAGGAGTGAGTAACCAGTTGTGCCAAATGCTTCTGATGAGTAAGTATAGTGAAAATAGAAGACCTTTTTATAATTGGCAAATAAAGGAAGTTGGGGTTCTGGACAACAGCTGCCTTTACAAAGAAGTAGACACAAAAGCCTGTATATTATAGGTATATTATAGGTTCAACCCAGAATGGGAGGAGAATTAGGTTCAGTCATTAAGACAAGTAGTTTGTGGGAGTTCTGAGAAATGGGCATAGTTTGAGGAGATTGTATTATCAACAGAATCTTATTTGGCTTTTGATATGGGAGAAATAGCAACAGGCTTATAAGAACATGACAGTGACTCAGAAGACCAGGTAAAATTGAATTTGTAAGGGAAAGTAGGTAGAATGGATCCAACAATTAACTTTTATGTGGAGTTTTGATATAAATAGACTAAATTACTCTCACAGTCTCTGATATTTTTGAAAACCACACTGACACTGCTCATGACACAATGAACATTTGTGGAAAGCAAATTTCTCCATAAATAGTACATTTGCACAGTTCTTTCACATTCAATTGTATGATTGTGAAGTCATTGGTTTTATTCCAAAATCTATGTCACTTGTCTTATCATGTAAAGTAGATCTCAAGTAAGGAAATGACATTTGGCATTAGTGAAAGCTATGTTTAGTGCAAGTGGTGTTGAATAATAATTTGGAGAAACTAGACAATTTGAATTTGCAAAAGGGAAAAACAATTTTACTGCTACATGTGGTAATACTATAAAAATTGTAATAACATAACAAGAGTTTGCACTTATATTCCCTTGAAAGTGTCTTTAAATTATTGCTCCTCTGAAAAGAAACTGAAACTGTAAAGTTGCAAAATCATGGTGGGGATGATTTATTCAAAAAACAGGTAAAATACAAAGAGCACACTCACAGAAAGAATATTTTGATATTACCTCAAAAAATTAATGAAAATTTTTATTCTCTGTAAGTCTCATATTGTAAGTAAAATAAAATGTTTTTCTTGTGTTTTAATTATTTTGTGTGCCATGTGTCCTCATCAGTTTGGATGAAAATATCTCAAAACCTTTGTATTATAGTTAAAATATAGTTGGCAAAGAATATAAAGACATATTTACATATATTATAAAATTAAAGTTTGTGAAAAAAGTTGACATAAACATGAAAAAGATGATACTCCCTAAAAAATGAAAGGAAATAATTATTATAAGAAAAACTTAAAAAATAAAAAAGTCAACAAATTATCAGTAAAGTCACGATTAAGTTCTACAAATATTCACATAGACACTTTGTTATAGAAAAAAAAGCCATACGAAACACATTAATAGCAATAGGAGGGTTATGACTAAAAATATAATGTACATTTAAAAGTAAATCAAATGTAGTAAATAAAATTTTCCACTAAATTTTAAAATAGAAAAATCCTATGATCAAATACCTCCAGTGGCAAATACCATGGGGACCAGGTATTTCACAGTTATGTTCCCACAAATTAACACTAATGCTCTGAGAAAACAGATACAGTGACTCCACTCATTTTTCACAAGTAGAGTGAACTTTACACACCAACAAAAATCATTACAAGAAAGTTATAGACTGGTGCTTATGAAAAAACTATAGAAATCCTAAGTAAAATAAGCATATATTTCGTCAACCATAAATTAGATGTATCACATATCATTTATATATGAAATTTGTTATCAAAATCTATTAGTGTAGTAATTACCCACATTAGTAAGTTAATGGATAAAAAAAATGATGTGATAATTATGGCATAAATATAAAAACTATAAATCTGATAAAAATCAATGTATCAATTTGGCTATAAAGAGAATATTTTCTTTTTTCACAGAAAATACTTTTTATTGCTCTACTCTGTATCATGTATGTGAATGGTACATTTAATCTTTTAAAGAGAAGAGATAATTTAATGACAGAAGGAAACATCCAAATTTCTTCATTTAAAATTAGAAAGTAATTTAACTGTAGGTAGAATAGCGTAGAGCAGACAATTCTACTGGACCCCTATATAAGCTAGGATATGTCTGTTAGAAAAGTCTCAAGCTGGGGATGCACTTGCCTGGCATGGGTGAAGCCCGGGGTTGCTTCCCCAGCATCACAAAAAAGACAGACAAGTTTTTTCTTCCTTGAAAGCTTAGTTGGCTCTGGAGCTAATTTTTACCATATTACTCGCTGGACCCCAGAAAGTTGTCTATGGTCGGCTAAGTGAAAGAACAGGATTCAACTAAACCGCCAGCGTAGCTTTACATCGTGCGGGCGGGATGTCATAACGCATGGATTTCTAATCCCAACAGGGCAGCTTTCCCAGGGAAAGGCTGTGATTTCTTCATCAGCCATTTCCTGAAGATATTTTGGCAAAATGGTATTCTTCCTGAGCAAACTGATCTGCAGCCTCTCATCCGCATATTCATAGGCCATTTTTCATCTCTTCACATCACGCAACATCCTCCAGTCTACACAGCAGCCTCGGACTTGGCATGAGTCTAATGAAGGAACCACCTGCCCTAAGGTCTGCTGCAGCGCGCACAGCATGCAGGCCGCCATCCAGTCCTGACAATAGTTTCTTAACAATCAAATGTTTTCCTGAAGTTAATACAAAATTGCAGAGATATGCTCTTTCAGATAAAGAGAAGAAAAGGTTGTTTACAGCCTCCCAACAATTCTTTTTCATGGGAGTAAGTGAAATATTTTTGACTAATTTTTGGTCTTCAGACTATCAAGGTTAAATTTCAAAGTCTCTTATTTTGTCCTTATGCTTATTTCTTAGTGTATATTTATATGCGCATGTACATATGTATACATATGTATTTATATACATTCTTACATTTTCATATATGCTTAATATGCATGCATTTGTATATAGTGTATACACATTTTATGTATATACGACATGCATATATATAAATTTAATAAATTATATATTTGTCAGTACAGAAATATATATAACAGAAATATATATATACATATATATGTATTTATATTTATAGCTTCAAACTTTAACAAAAAAAATTGTGAAAAATTACCAAAGTCTTACTTGCAATCATTTCCCATCCTATTTCTTCCTTAACATTCCTTAAACTACCATAATGAATTTAACATGGATTTTTCCAATCCTAATTATACTTTTATCTCATACATGCATTCATAAAACTATGATTTTTGTGTATATGTTTATTTTCACATTAACTTGTTTCACACTATATATTTCTACTATCCTTCATGTTAATTTTAGAATAATGTCTTCATTTTACCTACCATACAATAGTCCGTCACATAATATTTAATTCTTTACATATGTGTTCCCTTATTGAGGTATAAATAGGTTATTCTTGATGTTTTTCCTTGCAAACTATTAACTGCAACAAACCGCTGAGACCAAATGTAGAGTCTCTATTCCCTCCGAATTTCATGTTCATACACAGCATTTAATGTTCAAACCATCCTATAGCCATATCTATATCAATCCCATTGTTCTGATTAGGAAATGAAGCTTGGAGAAGTTAGATCATTTTTTCAAGATCATCAAGGTAATATGTGAGGAACCAATATTTGTCTTATTGGACAGCTCACTCAAGACATTCTGTCTTAACTAAAGCATTGTGTAATACATGCCCAATTTGTGGAATAAGATTTTGGTACTAATTTTTTTCCTATGTTGTTCACAAACATAATTTAAAGCAATGAGGATATGTACTATTGCCTGAGGTAAAATCCAATTAAGAAAAGTTTTATTTACAAAAGGTCATAATTTAAAAATTATTTTTCTTGATCTACAGGTTTCAGTTAGAAAAAAGATGAGTTTTTACACAAAAAATGATAGACTTACAAGAGGAATTGAAGACAATCAAATGGTAGACTCATGAGATTGATACTGGGTGGAGGAAACTCAAATTTATCCCCTCAAGGTCATAACTTTAAATCTTGTCAAGATTGATGGTGACCAAAAATCATTATTCTCTGACAACTTTGTCCATTTTTTAATCACAAAACAATAAGAAGTAGCATTTTCATCTCTGCAATAGAAGCTTCAGATGATAAGTAAGTAAGTAAGTAAATAAATAAATAAATAAATAAATACTGTGATGGTCAGATTCTTTCCTCTCAAAATCAGAAAATTACAGAGGAAAAAAAAATGTGTTTGGAAATAATAAGAGTTCCACATTTCGATTACAGAAAAAATGTGAAGGATGTGTGTATATTGGAATGTGACTGCCACTGGAGGATCAATGAGTTCCAGAAAAGGGGAACCTGACTCAGGACAAGTGGGGTCCTTTGCATACATGATGGAAGAGAATTTCTGCACATGCCAGTCAGAAACAACAACAACAGCAACAAAATAGAGATATTGGTGGAGGCAGAGAAACATTCAAGGGAGAATGAGGCTATCTTGAGAATGAGAACCCTTTCTTTGTCTTGAATTCTATTATTTCCAGAGGAACAATAGTTAGGACTAGAGAGGTGGAACCAGGACAAAGTAAAGCAATTTTTCACTACCTTTTCTAGAACTTGCACAATGTCCACCTGTTATATTTTTCAGGCAAAGATGTGGGCCAACGACACAGGCCAAGGATGTGGGCTGGGCTGCTCATTAGTTGCTGGCTTCTATTCCAAAAGTTAATGGGCCTTTCTGATTAAAACACTTCAAAGGTATTTCTTTTGACACTCAGCATCTTACTCTATATCCTCAAATCTGTATCTCAGACTTTCATGGGCACAATGAGAAAACCTGTACAACAATGACAAAAAGGAAAAAAAATGTCACTCAGGAAGAGATTGTTGTAAATTTAGACATCTTCACATGAACATTTGCTAATTACAAATAATTCACTCACTCTTTTATTCTATTTACTTTCATCAGAAAGTAAAACAAGATACAATCAAAATCTCCCTTTAAAGGTGGCATTAAGGACCTGGTCTTTATTTACTACAATTTAACTGCTATTTCTTACATATACTCTGTCAGATACTGTTTATCATTCAAAAATTTAAGGTACTGACTACTCCTGTCTAAAATAGCTGTAATACATCCCTATATTTACAGTTACTGGTTATCATCATATACATCATATACATGTTTAAGAAATTGACCAAAATGTTGAGAACATGTTGACTGGTCCCTTTGACACAGAGATACTCCCTGACTTGAAACACAAAGCAAAGCGAAAGCAGCCTACTAAAGAATATTCCAGACAAGAGTACCAGAAAGTTCCATTTTGTTAAATGGGCAAATCTCAACATAGAGATATAGAAAACCTGATAAAGCAAGGAAGTAAAATGCCTCCCAAAGTATATAACGCACAAAAAACTGAATTCTTAGATATTGAAGTAGAAAAAATGCTAGATAAAAATTCAAAAAGTTGATGGATAAAATGATGAAGGAACCAGAAGAATACATAAGGAAGGAACAGGCAGAAAAAGTCATTTCAACAAAAAGAGAGCTATACTTTAAAATAACTAAAGGAGATATCCTGGGGAAAAAAAAAAGACTCAATTAATCCAATAAAAAATTTAAGGGAAAATATCTCAGTTTATACTATGCAGAAAACAGATTTTCAGATCTCAAAGTGGAGTTTTAGCCATAAAGATGAATGAAATTATGGCATTTCCTGGTAAATTAATTAAACTTGATATTATCATGCTCTGTGAAATAAGCCAGACTCAGAAAGTCAAGAGCCAGATGTTTTATTTCATTTGCAGAAGCCAAAGACGAATACAGAAAAAAGAAGGGGATGTCATTCAAATAAAAAGGAGAACAGTGTAGTAGAGGAAGGATCACGGGGTAGGGAAGAGGTGTGGGTAAGGGAACCAACCACGGCATAAAATTGACCTAAACTATAGGTATGTATGAATACATCACAATGAATTCTACTTTAATGTGTAACTATAATGCAACAATTAGAAATACGATAAATAAACGAAAGGAGGACCAGTAGAGGAAAGTATCCTGGGAAGTAGAAGGGGAACTAATTGGAAAACACTGGTGATTGACAAAAAACAAACTATGTTGTATACATTTATGATTAAATCATAATGAACCCCATTGTTAGGTATATATTGTAGTAATAAAAACATTAAAAATATAAATTATTAAAATTTTTGACACACTGAGGATTTTCACAAAATAAATAATTTAAAATACAAAAAAAATTTGATATTAATAATTTCAAGATGGCCCTAAGATATTGCCTGCAGGCTTTCCTCTAGAAAAATTTCATTTCCTTCAAAAATCACTTTGTTTCTCAATTGGTTATAAATTTTTTTAAATTTTAAATTGTATGTAAGAATGCTAAAATGAATATTCTTTAAAAGTAGAACACATGTGCCACTAATACAAATAATTTGTATAGCAAATAAATAACTGACACAAATGTACAAGAAATAAGATTGTAGAACATGTAAAATCAATCCATAAATGTTCCACAGAGGAGAAACTGTACATAGCAGTAATATAAGTCGGACATCATTAGAATTCAGAACAATGGCAATTAAAATGACAATGAGAAAGGATTATGCAAACCCACCTGGAAACATAAGAAGTCAGACAATGACAAGGTCAGCCCAGGAAATAAAGCAACAGAAACTCTTAACTGATTGTGGGCAGGAAAGAAAGAAGCTTGACACAGCCAATTTGGGAAACAATTTCATATTGCCTAGTAAAACTTAATAAGATGAAACACCCAGAAACAGAAAATCCACATCAAGTAGATAATATAGAAAACCCTTACCTTTATTAACTATATGAGAGTGATCATAAAAGCAACATTTGTAATAGGAAATTGGAAACAATTGAAGCATATGCTGAAAGGAGAATGAAAGAATAAAGGATGATTTTAATTGGAATCGCACTGAATCTATATAACACCTATTGCAGTATGGCCATTTTGACAATATTTATTCTGCCTATCCAAGAACATGGGAGATCTTTCCATATTCTAAGGTTTTCTTTAATTTCTTTCTTTAGTGTTCTGTAGTTTTCATTGTAAAGATTTTTCACCTCTTTTGTTGGGTTGATTATCAAGTATTGTAGGTTTTTTTGAGACTATTGTGAATGGAGTAGTTTTCCTGATTTCTCTTTCAGAGGATTCATCACATGTGAATAGAAATGCATTAGATTTAGGCATATTGATTTTATATCCTGCTACTTTGCTGAATTCATGTATTAGTACTAGAAGTTTTCTGGTGGAGTTTTTTGGATCTTCTAAATATAGAATCATGTCATCAGCAAATAGTGATAGCTTGAGTTCTTCTTTTCTGTTCAAATCCCTTTAATTTCTTTGGTCTGTCTAATTGCTCTGGCTAGTGTTTCAAGGACTATGTTTAAAAGTAGTGTTCCAGGTTTTAGAGGGAATGCTTTCAGTTTTTCTCCATTTAGAATGATGTTGAAGCCGGGAGTGGTGGCACATGCCTGTAATCCCAGCACTTGGGAGGCTGAGTCAGGAGGATCGGGAGTTCAAAGCCAGCCTCAGCAACTTAGTGAGGCCCTAAGCAACTCAGTGAGACCCTGTCTCTAAATAAAGTACAAAATAGGGCTGGGGATGTGGCTCAGTAGTTGAGTGCCCCTGGGTTCAATCCCCAGTACCTTAAAAAAAAAAAAAAAATGATGTTGACCATTGGCTTAGCATAGATAGCCTTTACGATGTTGAGGTATATTCCTACTATCCCTATTCTTTCTAGTGCTTTGAGCATGAAGGGGTACTGTGTTTTATTCAAACACTTTTTCTGCATCTATTAAAATGATGGTATGATGCTTAACTTTATGTCTATTGATGTGATTAATTACATTTATTGATTTCTGGATATTGAACTAATCTTGCATTCCTGGGATGAATTCCATTTGATCATGGTGCACTATATTTTTAATATGTTTTTGTATGTAATTTGCCAGAATTTTGTTAAGAATTTTTGCATCTATGTTCATCAGAAATATTGCTCTACACTTTTCTTTCCTTGATGTGTCTTTGTCTGGTTTTGGTATCAGGTTGATACCAGCTTCATAGAATGTGTTTGGAAGGGTTCCCTCCTTTTCTATTTCATGGAATACTTTGAAGAGTAATGGTATTAGTTCTTCTTTGAAGGTCTTATAGAAGAAAGCAATCATGAAATTCATCTGGAAGAATAAGAGACCCAGAATAGCCATAGCAATCCTGAGCAGGAAAAGTGAAGGAAGAGGTATCACAATACCAGACTTAAACTATACTACAGAGCAATATTAACAAAAATGTCATGGTATTGGCACCAAAACAGCAGATAGACCAATGGTACAAAATAGAAGACACAGAAACAAACCCAAATAAATGCAGTTACATCATACTAGACAAAGATGCCAAAAACTTACAATGGAGAAAAGATATCAACAACAAATAGTGCTGGGAAAACTGGAAATCTATATGTAACAAGATGAAATTAAATCCCTATCTCTCACCCTACACAAAACTCAACTAAAAATGCATCAAGGATCTAAAAATTAGACTAGAGACCCTGCAACAAATAGAAGAAAAACTAGGCCCAAATCTTCATCATGTTGGGTTAGGACCAGATTTCCTTAACAAGATTCCCAGAGCACAAGAAATGAAAGCAAGAATCAACAAATGGGATGGATTCAAATTAAAAAGCTTTTTCTCAGCAAAGGAAACAATCAGTAATGTGAAAAGAGAGTCTACTGAGTGGGAGAAAGTCTTTGCAACGTGAACTTCAAATAGAGCACTTCAGATAATCTCCAAAGATATAAAGAACTTAAAAAACTTTACACCAAAAATACAAAGAACCCAATCAATAAATGTGCTAAAGAACTGGGCAGACACTTCACAGAAGAAGATATATAATTGATTGACAAATACACAAAAACATATTCAACATCTCCATTAATAAGAGAAATGCAAATCAAAACTACTGTAAGATTTCATCTCACCCCAAATGGAAAGGCTAATATGAAGAACACAACACAAGCAATAATAAGTGTTGTCATGGATATAGGGAAAAAGGCACTCTTATACATTGCTGGTGGAGTTGCAAATTGGTGCAGCCACTTTGGAAAGCAGTATGGAGATTGCTCAGAAAACTTCGAATGAACACACCATTTGATCCAGTTTTCCCACTCCTTGGTTTATACCCAAAGGATTTAAAATCAGCATACTGATGCAGGCACATCAATGTATACAGCAGCTCAATTCACAATAGCTAGATTGTGGGACCAACCTAGATGATCTTCAATGGATGAATGGGTAAAGAAACTGTGGTATATATACACAATGGAATATTACTCAGCCAAAAAGAAGAATGAAATTATGGCATTTTCTGGTCTGTAAAAATAAAAAAAAGAATAAAGGGTGATATTTCCATAAGTAAAATACCATGCAGTAGTAAAAATTAGAATGCCACATCCTAGGTATCAAATTTGTTTGCATCTCAACAATATGTTGAGTGATGACTAAGTCTCCAAGGAATTTTGTTATATGTATGACACTCTGCATAAATTTGCAAAACTTACAAAATTAAAATCACAAAATTAACTAATATAATTTTGTTATTCCTTTAAATTAAAGGTAGGGAATCATATCACAAAGTTTGAATCAGCAATTTATCCTTGGATTAAAAGGTATGAGAATGATTGTGAACAGAATCTTTCAAATGCCTTAAGGATGTTATTATCCTATTTCTTAATCACTTTCAATACTAAATACATACAGTAAAAAACAGATGTGAAAACAAAAGAGTTTATTTTGTTATCTAGTAATTCTGTGACTTCATCTCACCCTTCTACCTATAATTAATTTTTAATAAGGTGAAATTATATTGGCTCCTCCCTAAATCCCTTATGTTTCCAATATTGTTGGATTTCATATTTCTTTGACATGACTCTATATTGGCAAATGTGATTTTCTCCATTTATTATACCTAATCCTTTTTCTTTAAAAAAATCTTCATGAAACATGTTGAATTTATTTCACTTCTATAAACAATGATTAGGGAATGTTGTAATTATTGATTCATGTATGAGCTAGTATAATACCACTTTTACAGATACATGTGGTTATTGATACAAGCAGTGATGATTTTTCAAGTGCTATGTCACAATGAATTTTTAAGAGTGATGAAATCTTTACATTCACAATTCACTTTCTACTATGAGGAAGCAATAATCCTTGCTTTAATTTGCTCTCATTTAAAGTTTGTGTTCCTCTTGAAAAGTTATTCTGTATCTTGTTGAGGAGACTTAATGCCAATTTCAAATCTGAAATGAAAGTTGTCTGATCAGAATTTTATAAATATGTTAGGTTTAATTTTTAATGTAAATCATCATATTCATTTGCTTAGAAAGCCAATTATTGAAGTGAATTAGTTCTTTAAGAGGGGTAATAAATACTTCAAGTAAGTGCTACACAGAGTTTCCTTTTGACTTCCTCATAAAACTTTTTTTTTTTTTTGGTTCTAAAGTTGAAAATAACCAATTCTAAATCCATCCATGGCACATAATCCTTGGGCCTAACTGAACAATGTGTCACTAATCAACAAGGCAGATATTTGAGTACTGTTCAAATGTTCCCTTTGCCTTTTAAAGAAGACAGTTTCATTTTATAAATGACAGAAGGGACAGGGAGTAAAGACTGAATGCCTAAAAATAGAATATTTCTATGCTCATTGTAGAATGAAACAAGGGCAAAAATACTGTCGACCCTAAAAGTTTGAGTCTCACATTCCATGTACTTTGATGGGTTTTAATTGATGGCTGGGCTGAGGCCACTTTTGTGACTGAAATCAAGAGCAATGGTCAAGTCACAGCCAAACAAACAAATTGCTTTTTGAAATTCCATACCTGATATGCTCATAGGGTTTATGTCCAAAGCCGATTCTGTATGGAAAGTTTACAGGTTTACCCTCACCTCAGAAAAAAAGAAGGATTTCGTGTTTTAAAAATCAAAGACCATATAAAATCTATCAAAGTTTTAAAAAATAGTTATTAAATGTCTAACAGAAATGATAAATCACATTATTCTAAAAATACACTCTTGTAATATTTTTGATAAATGAAACCTGTTTCATCTTTTATCTCTGCTCAAATGGATATGCTCAAAAGGCACTAAATACTATAAATTCATTCTCTTAATCAAAGTTTTTCATACTTCTTGAAAATGGATTATAAGAGGAAAAGAATATGCAGCTAGCAGAAAGATTACCCAAATACAAAAATGCTTTGTGGATCTCTCTGTAGCATCATTATGTAGTATGGTTGAGGTTTATAACATTACTAAGTTGAAAACAAGAAAGTTCTAAAAATTTATTGACTATTATACTGCATGTTTGATTTTTTAATTTGAAACTTAAATCATTCACTATGCTGTAATTTAGACATTTACAGACCACATACCATTTAAAATATTATAATATTCAATATTATATATAATGTATGCATATATATATCAGTACATTTAATTTTCAAAACAATTCTGGAAATAAGCATAGTAATTCGAATTTTACTATGAGGAAACTAGGATGAATATAGTTAAAGTCTCATAGCTAGCAATTGAAGGATCTGAGGCATGTTTTATTTACAAAAAATTTTATCCAGTTGCCAGCACTTCAAATATAACAAGCTTTCTATTCAGCTTGATGAATTAAAACCATTTCGAACTCCAAGATTCAATAAAATTAATCATTTTTGAAAGCATAAATTGTGGAATTATGTTACATATATATAAAAAACAATAGCTGGGGGCAGGAGTGTTACTTAGTAGCAGAATATGTGATTAGTATGTGTGAGGCCCTAGCTTCAATCTGCAGCACCAAAAAATAAATAAATAAATAAATAAATAAATAAATAAATAAACTATTTCTGTTTAATCTATTTTCTCAGCTTCTTATGTACTAGAAAAAGGAGCTATGGTTAGACAAGCTTTCAATTTGGGAATCTCTGTTTGCAGTTGTCTCTAGTGAATGATTGATTATTTCAGGTACAAATGCAGACAATTCACATTTAATGTCATAACACAGCTTCCTGCCCAGAATAGTATCTAGGTGCCAGAGAAAATATATGTGCCTAGGTGTGCTAAAGGAGGTGGTAGGGTTTGTGCACATCAGTCTTTAATTGTGGGTGGCTAGGCAGGTGTCCTACATTGGATTTTCCAAACTATGATGACTTTCTTTCTGCCTTTTGACATTTAATGCCATCTACCACTAATTTTGTGCCATATTATTCCTTCTGGTCACCAGAATTCTGTCTGGGCAGATCCTGTTTATATCTTATGTGAGATATAATTGAGTCAACACATTTCACACATCTCAAGTGGGCTGATCCCAGTAAATAGGACGTGGGAACCTAGGAGCTTATAACAAGTCACCTTACTCCATATCTGCTAATCTAGTATTCCTTTATTACACAACAGGATCATATGTGAAGCTTCCTCTAGAGTCATAGTGTTCAAACATGGCTGAACATCATCACTGAAAAAGCATTTTAAAAAACCAGTCCTCATACCTATTCTCCAATACCCTAATATAAGTGGATCTTTCACTGTTAAAATGTTAAATTAGAATTCCAAGTTTTCAATATTTTTCAGGCGATTTTAGCCATGATCATATTACCTAGACTGGCAGCTTCTACAGCTGCTTCCAAAAAGGATCATATGTGTCTTTAATGCCATATGTTATAAGACTATGCCACACCGTGGATGTTTCAATTATAGCATATGCCTTCTTTCTTTGCTCCATCATGGATTCCCCTAAAGAAAGAAAAGATAAAAAAACAGGTTTGACCTCTTCATCTTTATATTTCATTAGGCATCAGACCTCATCTTTAAAAATTATAATTTAGTAGAATAATAATCATGGAATTAGAAAATTTATCCATATCATTTATCAGAGCAAATTAAAAATCTACATAAGACTTTGTTTAAAAATCAAATAATTACATAAAATAAGTACATAATTGGATTTGAAGTCATTCTGTCAAGAAAAAGTTAATCTTAGGTTCATCCTAAAAGTAAATAACAATATAATAAATATGATGGAGTAAAACATGATCAAAAGAAGAGTATTAGTATGCCTATTTGTCCACTTAATAAAAAGAAGATCTATGCTTTTGTAGTCATGATGTCAGTAATACAGGAGACTAAGAAGCTCCAAATCCTCCTCCTCCCTCAAAGACACTGACGTAAAAACAATCTCTGGACCAGAATATCTCCATATCTATCTGTACTCACAATGAGACCAGTTAAGAAGCTACAGCATCTAGGGCAATGTAATACCAAGAAGGGTTTCAGTGAAAGGAATAATAAGTTGTCAGGATTTGGCAGGTGTGCCCATGCTCCTCCCACTATACAGTATAGTGCATGTATATGGAAGGAAACCACTCACCCAGAATCCTCCCATGGTATAGAACCAAAAAAAGGGGGGGGTATGCTTCCAAAATTCTCATTTATTTAAGGGATTTACAAAGTGTGGTTTCTGTTTTGAGGGATTCAGAGCATTGGAGGACTAAAGCAGAGGTTGAAAGCAACAGAAATCAGAGATAAACAGCACTTTGGAGCTAAATTTCCATAGATAGATGCAAGGGAAAGCAAGAGATCAGGTTCCTTAAAAAATGTTTAAAATTTGATCCATCAATCCCTTTCCTGGGTATGCATACAAAAACGATGAAATCAGTATGTTAAATACATCTGAACTTCCATGTATATTTTAGCACTATTTGTAATACCCAACAAATAGAAAAAAAATTTAAGTGTCCATCAACTGATGAATGAAAAAAGTAAATATAATACATGTATGCCATGAAATAATGTTTTACCATAAAAATAATAAAATTCTGTCATTTGCTACAAAATGAATTAAACTGGAGATCATTATGTCAAGTAAAATAAGCCAAAGATAGAAAGACAAATACCATATGATCTTGCTTATATATGGAATTTAAAAGTTGACCTCATAAAACTTAAGAGCAGAATGGTGATTACCAAATTCCAGGGAGAGTGGGAGAATTGGCAGAATAGGAAAAGGTCGGCAAAGAGGTATTAATTATCTTTATAGAGCAACAATGAATACTGTTATTCTATTGCACAGTAAAGTGACTAGAGATAATGATAATATATTGTAAAGTTCCAAAAAAAAATGCTAGAAGATAGGTTATTGAATGTTTTCACCATGAAGAAATGATAATGTTTGAAAACATGGATCTGTTTAACCAGATTTGAAATAACTATATATAAATATATCAAAAATTATGTGGTACTTCATAATATTTATAACTTTGAAGTATCAGTTTAAAAAAAAACACAAATTGGCTGGAAGTAGTTTTTATAAAAAGTCTTTATCTTAGTAAGTCTCTCGATGAGAAACTAATTTATATTTAAGGATAAATCTAGGTTGAAAGTAAGAGTTTGGAAAAAGGTATTCCATGCAAATGGTCACCAAAAGTGAAAAACGGAGGTGGCTATAAAATCTTCAGGAAAAATAGGTTTAAGGTATTAAGAGTTTACAGTAGAAAAGAAGGGCAATATAGATAAAAGGTCCAATCCACCCAAAGCATATAATAATTATAAGCATTTTCATAAGGAACTTCAGAGTTCCTAAAGACAAGAAGCAAATTTTGACAGAATGTAAAACAGAAATAGGCAGCAACACAATAAAAGAAGGAAATTTCAATACCCACTTTCCATAATGAATAGAACAACCACACAGAATATCAATAAGGAAATAAGAGACTTAAACAATACAGGTCAACTGGATCTGTCACACCTTTACAGGTTACTCCACCCCAAGATAGTGAATATGCACTTGTAATCCCAGCAGCTCAGGGGGCTGAGGAAGGAGGATCTCAAGTTCAAAGCCAGCCTCAGTGAAAGCAAGTTGCTAAGCAACTCAGTGAGACCCTGTCTCTAAATGAAATACAAAATAGACCTGGGGATGTGACTCAGTGGTTGAGCACACCTGAGTTCAATCCCTGGTAATTTAAAAAAATTTAAAAATAAACTAAAAAATACATATAAACATGCTCCAGAATCAACCACATGTTAGATAATTGCTATGGTTTGAAAATTTTTCCCCTTCAAAATTCACATTGAAATTCCATAGCCAATTTAACATTATTAAAAGTGGGGACCTTTGAGAATCATTTAGGCCATGAAAGCTTGGGTGCAATTACTCCTATATAAAATAGTGAGTTCATTCCCTCTTAGTCTTTAAAAAGAAGGGTAACATCTGCCATGTGATGATGCAGAAAAACACAAAGAAAATTACCTCATCAAATGAAAATACCTTTATATTGAAGTTCTCAGTCTCCAGAAGTATAAACCAATATATTTCATTATTATGTATTTCCTGATCTATGATATTCTGTTATCACAGCACAAAACAGACAAAAGCAATGATAAAACAAGTCTTACAGTTTCAAGAACATTGAAATCATACAATATAACTTTCAATATCACAATGGAATGAAACTACAACTCAATAGCAGAAGAAAAACTGGAAAATACACAAATATATGGACACTATTAAACACAGTCTTGGATACTAATGGATAATAGATGTCATAGGCAAAATTAAAGAATTTCAAGACAAATGAAAATAAAGTGTAACATACCAAAATTTATGGGATATAGCAGAAGCAGTGTTAAAAATGAAGTTCATGTCTCTAAATGTACATAATTTTTAAAAAGAGAATAATCTCAAATATACAACTTACACTTTAAGAAATTACAAAATGAAGAACAAATGAAATCTAAAGCTACTAGGAAGGATGAAAATAATGATTAATAAAAGAGAGATTAATAAAAGAGAGATTAATAAAAATGGGAACAAAAAAATCAATGAAATTTAAAAAAAATGATCATTAAACCTATATTAATCCATTATATATTATAATTATAAATGTCCCAAAACAGCTAATGTATATAGATAAGTGATTTATTTAGCTTATAATTTTGGAGGATTAAAGTCTAAAAGCATGAGATCTACCCTGGTAAGGGCACCCTATCTACATCTCATCATGGGAAATGATGCATGTGAGCACAAGTGGTACATGGTAAGACAGGAAGCCAGAGAGAAGCATGTAAGAAGCCAGTCTTGCTTTTCTGTAATAACCCTCTCATAAGAACTAATAAGTATCCCATATAAGCTACATCAATGTCTTCTGAGGGCAGTCTTCTCAATGGTATAAAAACTTCTTTCTGTACCCCACTTTTAAAAGTTCCATACCACTTCTCACATTGCCATACGAGGTCCAAGCTCCCAACACATGACACTTTGGGGAAAACAATCAAATGATATATAAATCATAGCAAACCCAACTAGATTAAGAGAAAGAAATACTGAAAGAAGACTCAATTAACTAAAATCAGAATTGGAAATGGAGCTATTTCAACCATGACATCAATAAAAATGAGAACAGGAGAATATTGTGAACATACATACTTCCATAAATTTTATAACCTAGAAAAAATTAATTCCTACAAACATACAACCTACCAAGACTTAGTTTATTCAGATCAATAACTAGTAAGAAGATTGATTCAGTAATAAAATACCTTCCAGAAAATAAATCTCATAATCTGATGGCTTCACTGGAAAATATTACCACATATTTATTCTACCAAAGTAGATACAAAGTATCAAACATTTATCATTCAAGAATTAAAACAAATTTTCCTGGAATTTTTCCAAATAAAAACAATGAAAAGGAAAGAGTACTTCCAAATTCATACTATGAGGCCAACATTAGCCTGTTACCAAAGCCAGATAAAGACAGAAGAGAAAAACACAGATCAATATCCCTGATGGATATAAATACAGAAATATTTAATAAAATACCAGCAAACTTAATTCAAAAACCTATTAAACAGAATATAAACTATGACTAGTTTGTATTTATCACTAAAATACAAGTATGGTTCAAGATACTGGTAGTTCAATCAATTTAATACACTACATAAATTAAGGAAAGGACTAAAACCATATCGTAAACTCATTTGGTGCAGGAAAAAACATTTCACAAAATCCAACATACATTCAGGATATAAACACACAAGAAGTTAAGAATGGAAGGAAACTATTTAAACATAGTAAAATCATATAAAATTCTGGAGTAAATATTATACTGTCTGGTAGAAGACTGGAAAATTTTTTTGCAAGATCATGGAGAAGAAAAAGATACCAATTCTTGTCACTTTAATCAATAGAGAACTGGAAGTCTTATGCATAGTAGTTAGGCAAGAGGAAATAAAGGGCATTCCATTTGGAATGAAAAAAGTAAAATTATCTATGTTCAGAGAAGATGGATCTCATATGTACAAAATCCTAAATATTTGGCAAAAACTGCTAGAAGTAATAAATACATTCAGCAAATCAGCAGAATAAAACATCACACACAAAAATCAGTTACATTTATATACACCAATAGTGAAAATATAGAAAATGTTTAAGGGGATAACATCATCTACAACTTTTAAGAAAAAAGAAAAGTACTTCAAAACAGACCTTACAAAAGGCGCTAAAAACTTATAAAGCATAATTATAAATCATTGCTGAAAAATATTAAAGAGGAGAGATAAACAAATGAAAAGACATACATGTTCCTGGATTAGAAGACTTGCTCATATGTTTGTACTAAATGTTATGATTTAGATATGATGCATACCCCAAAGGCTCATTTGAAAGACAATTCAAGAAAGTTCAGAGGTAAGTTATGAGAGTTTTAACCTAATCAGTTCATTAATCCCCTAATAGGGATTAACTGGGTGGTAATTATCAGCAGGTGGTTTGTAGCTGGTTGGGGGTAGGGTGTGTCTTAGGATATATATTTTGTTCTTGGTGAGTGGAGCTCTATTTCTGTTCCTGGTGGCCACTTTCTTCCTGAACCACTTTCCTCCATTACACTCTTCCACCATGATGTTCTGCAACTCCTTGGGTCCAGAGCAACAGAGCCACACTTATGAACCTCTGAAACTGTAAACCCCCAAATAAACTTTTACTCCTTTAAATTGTTTTTGTTGGGTATTTTGGTCTCGGTTGTGAAATAGCTGAATAAAACATTATCCAATCAATATACAGATGCAATGCAATTTCTTATCAAAATGAAAGTGGTATTTTTCCTCCAAATAGAAAAAATTATTCTAAAATTCATGTGGAATCTCATAGTATTCTGAATAGCAAAAATTTTGGAGAATAAGACCTAAGTTGGATGATTCACATTTTCTTATTTTAAAATACACCATGAAAACACAGTGTGTCACAGGCATAATGAGAGAAAATAGACCAATGTCATAGAACACAGAGACTAGAAATAAAGTATCAAGTAAATGGTGATATGATGTTTGTCATGGGAACCAAGACTCCATGAGTAAAGAATTCTCTCTTTGGCATTTTGTGGGGAAAACTGGATATTCACAAGCAAAAGAATGAAGTTTGACCCTGATCTTACAACATATACAAAAATTAAATCAATATAAAAAAGACCTAAATAGAAGACCCAAATCCACATAACTTCTACAAGGAAATATAGAGCAAAATTTTTAGAATGTCAGAATATAAAATAATTTATTGAATAAGACACCGAAAATACAGACAACATAAGCAAAAGCAGAGAAAGGAGACCACCTCAAATTTAAAAAACTTTGTGAATCAAAGGAAAAATTCAACAGAGGGTAAAAGCAACCTATACAATGAGAGGAAATAATTGCAAAACATGTATCTGATAAGAAGTTACTATCAAGAGTAAAGAACAATCCAATATTACATGTGTATGTATGTGTGTGAGACAGAGTTTTCTGATAATTTAACAAAATACCTGAGATAATAAACTTAAAAACAGGAAAGATAATTTTTTCTCACAGTTTTGGAAATTTCAGTCTATGATTAATTGGCCCACTGCTTTGGGGCCTGTATCAAGGCAACGAATATATCAAAATAAGAGTCCAGGGTGGAGCAAGTTGCTCATCCCACAATGACCAGGAAGCATCCCTATAACCTAAAAGGCCGAACTTCTTAAAGGTTGCACAACATTCCACAAGTGCCAAGTTGAAGACCAAGATTATCATACATGGGTCTTTTGGGGACCCAATCTAACTATTAGTGTGAACATTAGAAATTGATAAAAGATTGGAATATGAATTTCTCCAAATATGATATACAAATTGTCAATAAATACATGGAAAGATACTCAACATCCCTAATCATCAAAGAAATGCAAATATAAACCTCAATGAGATGCTACCTCACCCTACTGGAATGGCTGTTGTCCAAACAGCAGAGAATAACAAATGTCGCTGATGATGTACATAAATTGGTATCATTGTGCATTATTAGTAGGGTACAGTTTCTGTGAAAAACAGTATACATCTTTCTTTAAAAATTAAAAATGGAGCTACCATATGCTTCAACTATCCCAATTCTGGATTCATAGCCAACATAATTGAAAGCATGATCACTAAGAGATAAATGCACACCTGTGTCTATAATAGTCCTATACACAATCACCCAGAAGTATAAGTAATCTAACCATCCAACAATAGATAGTGAATAAAAATGCAAAATATGCATACAAAATAATGTTTTTCACTCTTAAAAAGTAAGAAAATCATGTAACATACAACAAGAATTTTTAGGACATTGTGTTTAGTGAACTAAACCTGCCACAAAAAGGTGAATACAGTATGATTCCAATTACATGAGCTATATGAAATAGTTAGATTTACAAAATCAAAAAGTAGAATGATGGTTACCAAGGACATGTAGGAAGGGTAAAGGGTAGTTATTGTTTAACAGATATACAGTTTTGGATTTGAAAGATGAAAATGCTTCTAAAATGTTAATTTCAATATATATAACACTCTTGAACTGTAGACTTCTAAGTGATCACAATGGTAAAATGTCTATATGTTTGCTATCCTATCCCAAATACATCATTTTGGCATAAGGATTATTTTGATCTGAAGACATCTGCAACAGATGCAGAAAGATGCTTTGCCAGAACTTTCCTTATCTGACTTAAAGAAGAGATTTCTCATAAATAAGAACTTCTACACATCAACTCTACTAGTAAAAGATTATGATTATGAAGAAAACAGAAAGTTTACCCAGAGATAGAACTGCACAAGCAAACCTTGTTAAGGCAAATTTGTATTCTTTCCATATTTACACCCCTTAAAAGTCCCCAAAATGTTTCCTTTAAAGTTTCATATCTTTTAAAAAGTACCATGTATGGTACTTTTTAAAAATAGAATGTAAGGTCTTAGTCCTATCTACTTCCTTCAATCTTAAAATTTTTCCTAAGACTATTTGTGTCTTTTAAAAATAAGAAAGCACCCATATAGTGTAAAAATTAGCATAAAAATTTGCATGTTTCTCTTTCATTAATCTACCTTTTGCCAGCCTAATTTGCAGGACTCCAAGCAACAGACATAAGAGGAGAATGGGAAAAAAATCTTAACTACACTACTGTATATAGACTTGAATATTTAGAAGAAAAGAAAATGTTTAAAGTTGACCTAATTATAAAATAATTATAATGGTTTGGAAGTGATGTGTCCCTCAAAAGCTCATGTGTGAGACAGTGCAAGAACATTCAGAGGTGAAATGATTGGATTATGAAAGCCTTAACCCAGGGAGTCAACCTCATGATGGGATTAAGTGAGTGGTATATGAAGGTGGGTAGGGTGTGACTAGAGGAGGTGGGTCACTGGGAGCGTGCCTTTTGGGTACCTATTTTGCCCTAGTGAGGGTAGTCTTTCTCTGCTTCCTGATCGTCATGTGACTTGCTTCCCTCTGCCACACTCTTCTGTCATGATGTTATACCTCACCTGGAGCCCTGAGGTATGGAGTTGGCTATCTAAAACCTCTGAAACCAGGAGCCTAATAATCGTTTCTTTCTCTCGTTGTTCTTGTGAGGTCTTTTAGTCACAGGAGCAAAAAAACTGACTTAAACAATCATATTAATTTTCAAGGAACAGAAGAAATTTTTATTCTTAATTTATTATTAATGAACGTGGATGAGGTTGCAAGTGTTGTCCTAGACATTGGTTATTTTAACCAGAGCATGCCTTACATGGAGTCTGCCACTTCCATCTCTGTAACACTGGTTTCCCATCAAAATTATTAGAATAGAGGATATTTAAGACTTAATTTTTTCTAATAGCAAAAATACTTAAAACAACTTTTCCCATATTCCCTACTTAAATACATTATTAAATACTTTGTGTGTTCATGTTCATTTATGTGCATGTTCCTGTGTATAGGTGTGTATATGAATTTCTAATGCTTATGTCTGCTTTACTCTTGGATAAAACCTTATGATTACTCAAACACCAGATCCAGGGCATTGTGCATCATAGGCAAGTGCTCTACCACTGAGCAATGGCCACTGTTTTGTTAGTGACTCTGTTCTTCTAAGACTTGGTCTTTGTAAATGCTTCTCCTCTCATCACACTCCAAATCACTCTTCCTCTTGTCTATTAGCCCTAGTTTTACTAAAAGTTCAAAATTTTGCTAGTCCCTGAGAACATTATCATCCTTCATTGGTTCTATTACTAATTTTTACACATCTGCAAATTATTATTTTATGATATTCTCTTTAATTAGACTTTTGAATATGAAACCTGAAAATAAAAGAGTATATGAATTAGTTATCTTTTTCTCCTTCCATTAATTAGATTAGAATTGTCCCAAGGATCAGATTTCACCTTACAACGGATTGTAATCAATTCCTTGCTGGCCTAGTTATTCATCAGGAATATTGTTTTTATTTTCTCCCATTATCTTTGTTCCTTCACATTTCTTTTGCTTTGGGAGCATTAGATTTTTAGTGTAAAAATTTAAAAATCTTCCTGTTTTGCTGTCCTTACCATTTTCAAAATTGATACTATTGTCAGCGTTCAATTTTTTAAGAGACCAAGATTTTCCTATATTGGTAACATTTTCATTTACTTGCTTATGAAATATCTGGAGGTATATGTATATACCTCTAGATCTTCTTTCATACCAGAACAAGTGGGATTACATGAGGAAAGGAAGGAAAGGTCTAGATAAAAGAAATATTCATATTTATTATTTTTGTTCAATTTAGATTTTTTTTCTTGTGGTACTGAGGATTAAACCCAGGGGTGCTCTATCCCTGAGCTACATCCTCAGACCTTTTTATTCTTTATGTTAGAACAAGGTCTCACTAAGTTTTCAAAGCTGACCTCGAACTTGCAATCCTCCTACCTCAGTTTCCCAAATTACAGGAATTAGAAAAATTTGCGACCACATCTGGATGGGTCAATTTAGGATTTTATTAATCAAATTGTATTTAATGTGTTTTTATCAAATACTACTATCACCCTTCACTCAAAAATTTTTTGGAAAAATAAACATGGTTATAGTCAGTAACTTTAAACTGTTATAATTGAATATGATGAAACCTGGATATCCTGAGAGTTCAAGTTAGGAAAAGAGCAGTTGTTCTGATTGATGGGCATAATGGTGTGTGTGTACACTTTATGCCCTTCAATTGTATTGCAACTATTATTAGATAAAGAAAAAATGATGTTTAAGGCCAGGATGAAATTTTCCTGACTTCTTTGGAGAAAATAAATTTCTTTTTCCTAGATGAAGCTGAGCTTTCTGCTTAGCTGTCAGCAAACAAAGATATGTCTCATGTCAGTATTTATGACAATATTAAATTTCCCCTGAGTTATCTATTATAGTATAAATCAATTCTTCTCAAAATTTAATTTAATTGCAAATGACATTTTGTGTTTTCCAATAGTAGTTTATACTTAATTTGTTGTTAAAATAGAAAATAATCAGACTTCTTTTCAATAACGTGAGGATTTTTCAATATTTTCTAAAGTTCATTAATTTAGAAGCAGTAATATAAATCTACATGTGATTTATATTTTCTAAAATCATTTTCATTTTAATATTGTAAACTGCAGTTGAAAGAATAGCATTAAGTAGGCTCAAGTATTTAGTGAGCAATGCTGAAGCTCATAAACACATAAAAATTGTTCCTGTTTCTATCATCTTCTATTTTAGAATAAAATTAATGTTCATTAGAACTGAAAGTCTTGTATATTTAATCAGTATGACATAATTAGCACTAGCTTTTTACATACTGCCACATGTCTACCTAATTTGTAAAGTTACCTGATGAATTGTAGTATTTTAAAAGACAACTCTCTTCAGAATTTCTGTGTTTAAATGGAAAGAATAGCCCATGGATTATTGTCTATTGACTACTGTTAAGAACTAACCATTGTTATGCAATGTATTTGTAATGTAATACAATTAAATACCTTAAAGATATTGCTTGGAAGGGAGTGACATCAACAGGGTGGTAGATAATAGTTTCCAGAGCTCATCCCCTCACAGAGAAATCAACTTGAATAACTTTCCTTGTATAGAAATATCTTTACAATAGTAAAAAATCCTGATGGGTGTTTACAACACAGCAATAAGAAAAGACACACTGAAGAAGGTAGGAAAACAGTTTCATGTCATCCACAAGACTCCTTTCCCATGCCCTTAGCTCCAGGACTTCCCCTGCAGGCCTATGCACCAGGACAGTCTGCCCCAAATTTCCAACTGCAAGACTATGCTTGGCCACCACAATTGGCCTACCCAGAAACCCTGGATGGGATGAGTGCTCATGGGATTTGTCAGTTGAAGTCAGTCTGTAAAGACTGAAAGAATGAAAGAATGTCTTTCCTCCTCAAAATTCAGGCACCAATTCAAGGCCACGAATCACAAATAATTGAGAAATATGACAACGTGAAAAGAACACAATACAATATCATTAACCATCTCTAAAGAAGTGGATATTGTCAAACTGCCTGACAAAAATTTAAAAATACTCATTTTGAAGTAGCTCAATGAGCCAAAAAGAAAACCCCCAACAAAACTGTTCTAATTCAACAGAGCTGAAATATCAAATGCAAATGATAAATTCAAGATTGGGCCCAGATAGGACACCAAGAAACCAGGAGACTCCGTAAAAAATTGTTAACTGACACTTTCACCAATTAGAGAAGAGCCTGGATGCATAATGCCTTCCTTAGGTTCTGAAAAGCCTTGGTCATCATGAGCAACCTGACAAAGTCTTAAAATCTGCACTCCCAGATCTCATTTTACCATCGACCACAGGGACCCTCTTCTTTGCTCAGTGGACCTATACCAGTGTTCCTAATGCCACAACCAAACATCATGAAAACATGAATCATGACTTAATGAGGGAGATCTGGCATCTACTGCATTTGAGGGAGCCAGAGTTACCTTATTTTAACTTAATTGGCCTATACCCACAATCATAACTAATGAAACTTTAGTGAGATAGTGCTTTTAACAAGAAACATCCCAAAGTGACTATGAAAATAAGGCACATACTGTTGTCAGTCCTCTGTGCAGAGACTTTATGCACAATATTGTATGGTGGAAACAGTTCATGCAACAATGCATGAGTCTTAGCTGATGAACATCAATGCCTCCCTATCCATGAATAAGCCATTAACAGGCAAATGAGGAAAAAGGTGCTGTATGCTCACGAGGTCAATCCAGGCTTCACTCAATTATGGGACGAGCCATCAGTTGTGCTTAGGATGCCCCTGAAAATCATATCACTTCTGGGAATGAAATATACCATTGGGCCAATAGCCTAACACTGTACCTCAGGCTTGCTAGCAAACAGCTACATAGTGTAAATGAAGTTCTTTATGAGCTATTTGGTACTAAACATGGTATTGAGTTCTTTTGAAAAGCAAAATACCTATTCCGACCATGGCAAACATTAACATCTCCATTTCCACTGTCACTCAAATATTCCTCAACTCCCTCAGGAAAATTATTTTAAACAACAGAATTGCCCTAGATATTTTAGCTCAACTTAGAGAAGTGTGTGTTATTGTCAATACCTCAGGACTGTGCTACCTGGAAAAATATTTCAGGTATCCTAGAAACCCGAATAGAGGAGACCTGAAAGTAGGCCCTGTGTCTGCAGATAAGGGAAGCATCTGGAATCCTTCTTTCTTTATTTTAATAATTTTTATTTGTTCTAATTAGTTATACATTACAGTAGAATGCATTTGTACACATCATACATAAATGGAGTATAACTTCTCATTTGCCTGGTTGTACATGATGTAGAGTTACACAGGTCATATATATGCGTATAGGGTAATAATGTCTGATTCATTCTACTACCATTACTACTCCCATGCCCCTCCCCTCCCTTCACTCCCCTCTGTCTAGTCCAAAATACCTCTATTCTTTCCCCTTTTTTGGTGAATTAGCATGTGCGTATCAGAGAAAACAGCCTTTGGTTCTTTGGGATTGGTTTATATCACTTATCATAATATTCTCTAGTTCCATCGGAAAGATCTTTCTTTGACCTCTTTAGCAACTTACCTGGATCACTGGGATTCTGAGCAAGTCTCTGTTCCAGACAGGTCTGATTATGCATCTTTTGGTAGTCTATTCTAAAATAGACAGAAACTGTTTGCAAAGTCTGTCCTCACCCTCTTAGAACTGAATGTCCTGCAACCTTTGATTTAATGAGCCAAACAGAGCACAACTCTTTGGTCTGTGCTGTGAAGTGTGGGCAAATGGGGTATGCCCATACTTATTTAACCACTGGGCCTTGGAGAACTGGCTCCTGTGGATCCTAGGTTTCTGTTGATTCTTGCTGCCTAAGAGTAACAAAGTTGCTTTGCCTGATTTGTGCAACTATTTTGTCTCACCTGACTAGACCTAAGAATGCAAACTGTAGAGGTGATGACTGTGGTGGTAGTGGGTCTGCTTTTATCCCCTACCAGAGTTGAGAACCCTTGCAATGGATTTTAATTTGGTTGACTGCTGTAATAATTTCCCTTTGTGTATAGAAATGCCTTGCTGTAAAACTTAAATATATACCATTTTTATTTGCCAGTTATACCTCAATTAAGCTGGAGAAAAGGGATTATTCTTAAAATTGAATTTGAAATAGATTACATTTATATACTATATTATAATTAATGTAGATTATAATTCACATTGTTCTTTATATCCTTGTTTCTGGTGCATAGATGCAACAGTCGTTTTATTGTAATCTTTAAATGTCATTAATACACAAATATATGGCTTTCCAAAATAATCTAAATTGGTTGGCATTTTTCCCATTTTCACAACTTTGTAAAAGCCTTCTATCATTGCTTCTGGGCTTAGCTCATTAATTACTTCCTGGTAGTAGAAAATTCAATATTTATATTGCTAATTCTCCCACCATTTGTGTTGATATGTACTTTTGTTTTTCTGCTAATTCAATAAACATTTTTCTGGAACCATCTTTTACAAAGCTTACCCCCTTCCCTATAGGTCTAACATTGTTTCAGCTCTTTAAATTTTTTTTCTGGCTTTTAAAACAATTTTACTTTTCAGAAAATTATTTAAATGTATTGTTTCTGAAATTAATTGGTATATAATCTGAATATGATCTAAGTTTCATACCTTTAATTCAAAGGCTACAACTACCTTAATAATAAAGTTTAATACCTTGTGATATTCTGGAATAAATTTTTCAATGCTTAATTGGACAAAAGATTGTATATTAGTCATATGAATTTGTAAACTCAATTTTTAAAATGTAGAATACCTAACTAAAAATAGCACTTAAATTGTATTTAGGATAAGTCAAGAAAATCAATAATTTACTTAATCCCTGTTTTACAAATAAGTGAGCCAGAGAGAAGAGAGAGAAATTAAATAATATAGCCTAACTCACATAGGTAGAAAGAAAATAGAATCCAGATCCAAACAAGCAAGATGGCTAGAAAGTCCCTGCTAAGCTATTAATTATAAGTGAAACTATACTGTGGCGGAGTTCACAAACCTTGTACACATATGAAGCACATTAGTATTATTTGCCATAGTTCTGAATTAAGCTACAACCTTCTGAGTTCTGGGAACAGCAGGTGTGGGGTAGGTTTATTCTTATTACCTTTTAGCTGAAGGTACAGTCTTATTTGTTGGTTTGTTTTTTCTATACATTTTTAGGAGAGACTCTCCTACTAGACTTTAATTCTTTCTATGAGCTCTGGGCTTTTCCCTTCTGGTTCCAATTCCTGTGATGCTGGGACTTGGGAAATTTAAGTTCATTTTTCTAACCCCTCAATTTTGAAAGTCAAAATAAGTTTTAGTTAGTATTCTGGCTACCTATTACATTTGAGGAGTGAAAAATTCCTACTCATCCAAGCTATTAATTGTAGTAGAGAACTGATCCATGTCACTAGACTTCATAACACACAAACTAGCCTTTCTTCAAAAACATGGTATTTAATATTTTCTCACTGATCATAGATGGTCTTTTCTGTCACATTTAGTAAAAGCAAGTTAGTATAGTAACCTTAAAGGATACTAAGGGAAACATAAAGGAGATAATACTGTTTTCTGTAATAATTCATATCATGTTGGTTATTTGGAGTAATAATGTATACAATACTCATAACTTTTCAATGTGAATTAAAGTTCTTAATATTGCTCTTCATGTAAGTTTAAGTTTAAATATGAAAGAATGTAGAGAAAAAATAAGAACTAATTTTAAAATCAGCGTATCACCTTTGTCTGTTTGGATTGATAAAACAAAAAGCCATAGCCTTGTGGCTTAAACAGCAAACACTTATTTCTCACAGTTCTTGAGGCTTCAAGTCAGAGAACGGGGATTGACATCATGGCTGCATTCTTGGTGAAGGTCTGGTTCTTGCTTTATAGTTGACTGTCTTCTCTTGTATCTCTATATGGTAGAAGGAAAAATCTCTCTTAGTCTGCTATGAAGGCACTAATCCCATTCATGAGGGACCCACCCTCATAACATAATTACCTCCAAAGGATCCAATTCCTAATACCATCAAATTGATGTTGAAATTTCAATATATGAATTGCAGATATGCATTCAATCTGTGATGTAAACCTAGTACCACCAAGACTATATTTTCTCTTCTGTGTTCTCACTTGACCATTAAATATAGTATTGGTTGAAAAGAGTTTAGATCAAATGAGCTTAAATCACAAAAGATGATTGGGTAAGAATGCTCACTTCAGAAGAAATAAAGTGATCCTAATTCTCTTTATGTCTAATCATTGGTCATATCAACACAATAATTTCAATGAAGAAGTAAAGCCCTGTTAATTTACTATTTTCCCTGAATGCTGTAGAGCACAAAAGTACTATATATTTTCAGGCTGAGAAAAATCTAAAGTTGGAGTGAATTTTTGAGATTCAAACAATACAGATAAAGAAATATGAGTTTAATATGATCATTTTCTAAAAGGATTGATCTAGTTCAAGTAACAAAATTATATTTGTGTGATTACTAAGGATAAACATTGGCACCCTTCTGAAGCAATGACAAACAGATAATATAAGAAAGAAAAAGGAGTTCATTCATAAAGTTAATATAGATATAAATAGAATGTGGCTCCTGAAAAGTTATTTTGTTAACTAAATAAACCAACAAAGCAATAGCAAACATCATAGAAATATTAGATATAATACCTATCACATGGTAAATATTTACAAAAAACTGTATGTATTTAATATATCACTTAATATTTAATATATTTAGACATAGCATATTATGTATATATACATAAATATACATACACATGTGTGCATGTAAATATAAATATATAGAGAGATGCTAGGTTTCCAAAATAACCTATGTTAATCAAACAATAGCTGCTAGATGTTAGCAAGAAAGATATTGATAGGGATAGAAGCACAATCATATAAGAAACACTTGCTTGAAGGACTAGAGATTCTTACATTAATAAATTCTGTGTGATGGAAAAGTTTCTTTCAGCAAACTTGGAGTTTTCTGTTTGGACTCAGAAACTGAAATTAGGATCAAGATTAAAGCTACAGGGAAATATTGTTAAACTTTGCACTAATATAGAATTTTTAAATATTCAGTCCTTCAAGTATGCTAACCCTGCTTTAAAGGCAATGAATTCAGGTACCACAATTTTTTATGCCAAAATTAGATAGTCACTGGGTGGTATTATTGTGAATGTCATTCAGGTATAAGATAAGGTCTTATGGCTACTGTCTTTAAAGTAGCATATTGGATTATATAGAATATAGAACTCTTCAATATAGCGGGAAGCCACTTTACTTGGACTTTTAACAACTCCTCTATTTACCCCATTACGAGTGTACTGGTCCTCTTTGTATAAGAAATAGAGTGAGTGAGTCAGGTGTAGATCTAAGCTGTCACAATCATCAATTGAACTTTCGAACCCTGTTAAGGAAGTTAAAGCTGCCTTTCCTCAGTAAAGGAGCGTAGGTATGCACTGACATCAGCTAGAAGAGGAGTCAAAGCAATATGAATATGTTGCCAATATTCATTTGCATTGAGTTGCTTCTGAGCTTGTGAAAAGGCCTGCATCATCCTCCCAGAGATCTCAAAATACACATGCTCAGATTTTGTATTCTATGCTCCCTCTTTCAACACTCAAATCTCTATCCATTGCTTCCCTTAGGACATCTTTCTTGGCCCTGGGTACATCACTGTGCTGCACATTTTCCAGATCAAATTTTTGTATCACAATAAAGGGAAAGATGTGCTGTTTTAGTCAACCTGAACTAGTCCCATGCAGCCCTTCCTGGAAATTATCCTGATGTTATTTTATTGTCTCCTGGGAAGGATCAGTAATATTGTGCTTTTCAAGAGCAAGGTCTCTGCTCTTCTTCCCCCATTGATACCAATTGGTATTGATAAAATTAATCTCCCTTCACACTGGCCTAATTAGTTTGGATTTAAAAAAAAACTTCAGGTAGATTACCTGAAGTAATCACAGCTGGATTCAAATATACTAAATATACTACATTAGAAATTTTACTCTTTCAATATTACAATATTTCAATATTTCAGTTTACTCCACAGCAGAAATACTTAGCATAAATATTAGGAGAAACCTCCTTAAAAATGACATTCAAATAGAGTTGCATTTATTGAATAACAATTCTTCCTTCTTAGAAGCTTACGAATAAGCATGATGCTTCAATAAAATTATTGATAGATATCAGATACTTCATCTCATGTTGTAATTCAATGTTTTGGATCAAATGCACTTGAATATATGTTTTATGTTAACTCATAAAAAAGGCCTTAGGTTATCAATAGTTTTTTTCTGAGGATGTCAGTTTTTATGAAAAGGTAACTGTTTTGCCTCCACCAGGAAAAATCATTAAAAAGTATATAACTTCTTATCAATTTTTTTGTTTCCTATTAACTATTCACATATCCAGCATATGTTTAGTGTTTAATAAATAAGAAATGATACATTTTATCTTGTTTCTATTCTATAATAAAAAGAAAAGCATGTTTAGAGAAAAAAATTAATTACACAGTTTCCAATTTTATATTTCATACAGGTGAAACTTCTGAATGTTCGCAATATTAAAATATAACCTGAGCAGCAATAATGAGCACTGAGGGCAAGAAACAGGAATTTAATGGTCCTTTCAGTTAAAGTGGAGTCTCAACCTTTTCAAGCAAGAGTGATCCACTCTTCCAAGCTAATTCTTGAAATGCAATCTTATTGCTTAAAATCTAGACTTTTCCTAATGCCCTCTTTGGGAAATACAGTGTTACCTTTATCTTGTCATAGTTCCTTTATTTCAGGCATTCTTAATTATTATTAAGATGATGCAAATTAAGACACTTTTCAAAGGAAAAACAGCAAGGACTGAAGTCAGACAAAATTCTGTCTAATACATATATATGGGTATTTTCCTTTCTTTTTTTCCTTTCTTCTCTTTGCACCTATTGTTACTGCTCCTAATGGTCACACTACTCAGTCAATATTATTCTTAAATTCCAGTAAGGCATACTAGTCATGAACTAATATCAAGATTACTATTTTGCTTAATTTAACCCAGAATTTCAAAGTAGTTCATTAAATGTTTAATATATTAAACATATTCACATATGTTTAATATACTAATAATCTAATTAAACATATACTATATATGTAGATTAAAATATATAAATTCTAAAAAAATGTTTTTAAAAAATAGAACCACTCCTCTTTTAAACAATATTTCATGGGACATTTCTCCAAGGCAAGAGTGCTGCAACATTGTTCATTAAGAAATACAATTGAATTTTAATTCATTTTGTCTTGGTTGTTTTATAACGTCAATGTCTGAGAAGTAAGGAGATTTCATGAAAACATGGCTTCAGCATACAATGGTCCCCCAGCTTCAGTTTGGTAAAGGGCGGCCTGTTCACCTGATGAGCAATGTTGGCCTTCCCTTCTAGTCAGCTGTACGGCTTCAGGCAACTACTGTACTTTCCAAAGGAATCTGACAGAACTTATTACTAGGCATGTTCAGCGAACTGTACAACAAGCAGTTAAATCACTGAGGCTCTGTGTCGGTCTATGCTTAGCTCAGATTGATCTATTCACAACCCTGGTCAGAGGTCTTATGCCTTCCAGCTAACCTGTTTGCTGGAGTTAGGTAAAAGATGTAAAAGGTAGGGCACATCAAAAAAGGCCTTTGATAAAGGTGTTATCATGATCAAGAAGGTTCCACCCTATTCTCCAATGATGCTTATCAGAAAACAAATACAGTCTGAATTAGTTTTGATATCCAAAATCCCACATGAAAATTTACTGCAAAATACATTCTTTCCTACATTTTACATAAACTATGATCCAAAGTTAAGCGCTCTCTCCTTTAGTAGTTCTCTTTACATCAATAACTTAATACATCCTAAAATCACAAGCTGATTCCTGGAAGGAATTTTATGGTGAGATTTTTGTTCTCTTTGTATAGAGTTGGGGAGTATTTAGGTGTACAATTGTGACTGACTCGGCAACTGAAAGTAGATATCGATATGTATTTTTCTTGTGCCTATAAGACATGCTTGGGTAAGTAATAACATAAGGGCAAGAAAGAGGAGGAGTAAAGATTCAGCACCAACCAGACCTTTCTTATACCTTCTTAACAGTACTATAATAAAAGCCATTGCATTCTCAGAGCTGCAGTGTCTATGTTTGTAACATGGTATATTTGCTCGCTCTCTCTCATTGCCTTATGCCACTCTTGCATCACTCTAGGGCCTCATTGAGAAAGTTTTTTCCTCCAAAGTAGGACAGATCACCGCAAGTCATTTTCCTGGTATCTGACTAATTAAAATCTAAGAACCTAGCCTTTCCTTATTGGCAAGTCCTAATGTTCACTTTTCAAGAAAAGCATAAATCTTCAGCATTAGGCCCAAGCAAGTTCTTAAATATAGTTTTATGAGCAATGAAGTGCCCAGGGTATTTTAATTCTCATTTACCTCTTTAGTATACTCAAATGTTCCATCTCTGGAGTACAGCATGAATGAGTGGAGTCTCCCATAAAACCCATCCTTCATGTTAAAAAATTAGTTTCATATGAGCTTGCTAATTATTTACACTGGAGAAATATACAATTCCTTTATTCAGAATATTGAATAATTACCTCATTTAATGAACTAATGCAGTTTACTAAGTTTCCTAATTTATAACTTATTGAGATTTTATGAAACAATACTTGAAATAATACAGTGCAGGTAACCATGTAGTCAAACTCTGATCATTTTGTTCAAATAAATTTTAGTAAAGTCATCATTTAGGATAAGACACTGAGAGAGTTTTACTGTGAACTAAAAGATTGCCATTCATCATAGAATATCAGTATAGAATTAAAATTTAGATGACTTAAAGTCTAACTCCTTCCTCATACAGACAAAGTAATTGAGGTCCAGAAAGGTTAACAGAATTGCCTAAAGTCACCTAGTTAATGATGTTAGAGGGAGAAAAGTAGAGCTGGAACTGAGCAAAGTGAAGTATGTCACCCACAGTGAGCAAAGTGAAGTATGTAGCACACAGTGCTGGGAGCATGTGGGTTAAAATGCTTAAAATAGGAAACTTAATTGTATAATTTAAACAGAATCATTCTCATCAAACATTGGTATAATAGCATTATTCATTGTGTATATTTCAGTAATAAAGATTTGAAATAATAAATAGAGTTCAGGAATGAGAGCCAAAATGCTTATTTCAGATGGTTTTTATGACTTAATCTAACTATGTTTATTTGTGGATTTTAGAGATGTCTGAACCTCACATAAATAGCAGTTATGCTACAGAACTATTGGGACCTCTAAAATCAGGAGGTTGCATTTTAAGAAAGCTTGAAACTGTACACTTTACTTTTATGCCCCAGTGACTTAAAAGATACTTGAGATAGCTTTGAAACCAATGTTCAGGCACCTTAAGATTAATCAAAGCCAGACTCTGAAAGAGAATGAATGAAAAACATAATAAAGTGGTTCTTGTTCCTGGGAATGATTGGAGACTGAAATTTCACTATACACCCTATAATGGAAGGTGACTTAACAAGAAGCAATTTAAGTATGACAATTTCCTATTTCCAAATTCAGCTGGAAATGTTAATTGCACACACTGAAAGGAAGGATAAAAAAAACATGGTTGTAATGAAGCCTTTGAAATTTCATATATCAAGGCAGAAATAAACATATTTTGACATTATTTTATTTAAAATTTTAACCTACATGCTAACTCCATAACAGAATATCTCATTTACCATTTTACATAGAGGTGCAGAGCATTCACAAAGCCACTATACAAACCCAAACAGCACTTTGGATTAACTTTAGAGATTGAAGATAACTCCTTAAGCAGTTTAACAGCTGTATTGATCTTAAAATTGTCTTAGAAATTAACTTTTGACAGAGGCCCTAATGTTAGCATGATAGTTTTAACAGAAAAATTTGAATATTTTTTAAATGCACAAGAATCATTAGTAAGTTATTTATCATTGGCAATTGTAAAAGAACATAAAAGATAAACAAACTTGTGAGTATTGCTGATAGAATAAAAAGAAATAAAAGCCAGGTGCAGTGGCACATATCTATAATCTCAGCAACTTGGGAGCCTGAAGCAAGAGGATCACAAATTCAAGGCCAGCCTCAGCAACCTAGTGAGACCTTCAAAAACTTAGTGAGACCTTGTCATTCATAAATAAATAAATAAATAAATAAATAAATAAATAAATAAATAAATA